>JACEII010000057.1:464828-491384 GCA_014332785.1 Antheraea mylitta | reverse complement strand
AAGCTTGGCATAGGAGGAGGGGCCCGGCACAATGTCATCGGTTCCTACAATTCAGGCACTCCTCCAACCATTGCCATCGCCCGAAGAAGGATCCGGCAACCTGCGCGAATTGTGAGGGGCCACACACCACAAATAACACCCGCACGTGCCCCGTATTCCGCTGTGAGACGCGAAACCACAGAGCGGGGCCCGTCGCCCAGTCTAATGACACTGGACGCGACACGGAGCACGCGAGCATAGCGCCCACGATGATCGAGGTATCGGCGGCAGGGAGCCTAATGGCCCGCGCCAACGATCCCGGCCAGAAAAGAAGACCCAAATATAGAAAACCCAAAACCGGAGGAATCAGCGAAACGTCGTAGGTTACCTAGCAGCCAGACTTGACAGATAGCGCCTCCCCTCAGATTATCCGCAACGTGTTAAGGAAGATGTTAGCCGCCGTAGAGATCACAGAAACCGTTGAAAAATGCCTGAAGGCCCTGCATACTCTGCACAAAACCGATGACCAGGCCTCTCAGCAGAAAGCAACCAAGAAATAGTTGAACCGGTTACCAACCCACCGTCATATGGCGGCTGATGAAGCCACAATCGCCCATAAAAGTGATGGGCGATTTAGACGCTGCCGTTAATGCGGGAGGCGAGTGAAGCCACCGTCAAGAGGGGCATCCCTGACGCGGACTCGCCGCTCGCTGTAAAGCGAGCGAGAAAAAATCGATGGTGGTGATGACCCATTCTTTCGGTAACCGTCGTAGTGCGCTGTAGCTCTGTCTGAACTCGTGTCGGTTATTTAAAAAGTGATTAATTGTTAGAATTGAATTGATTCTTAACAGTTTGGACCTAAATTGGCCAGTTTTGTTTTTAATAATCTAAAAATGTTAGAATTACTATTTATAATCTAAAAAGCTGTCAAGCAGTATTGGTTTTGTGGGTCTGTGTTAGGACACTCTGTCGTTTGACTTACTTTCAAAAGTATTTAAATCCTAAAGTAAGTTTAAGCCTTCAGTTAAGGGTAACATCATGATGCGCCTATGACCACGTTAAATTCTGCCATAAAGCACCTCATGTATGTTCCGATAGCAGCATTTGAGAGCCTGCTCATGGAGTTGTAAGCGTGGCTTAACATCACGTGAGGTTATAAAAAATGAAATGAATATGTGAAAATACAGAATATTTTGTTAATCCTATCGAATTTTATCTGTTTTAATTCACCTAAAGATAAGTAAAACGTTCATCATAACTTTCAATGGACTCAAGTTTATTCAGTGTTTTTCAATTGCGAAATTGTAGTTGGGACATACTTTGTCGGTTCTGACTTTAGCAGATATCTGTAGCTCTAAAATGTATCTGGGTAGCATGACATCTCTTTGCAGACTGTTCGAAATAAGTTAAAAGTTAATTTATGGTATATCCATTTTAGTTGACCTCGAAATTTTTTTAACGTTTATTTTTTTTTGTCTTAATGCAAAACATGTACTTAATCTGTACATCTTATATTCATATTTAGCAGAGTTCATGACAATTCTTGTTTATCGAGTTCTGTTTTTATAAACTTCAAATAAATAAATAAGCATCAAAGCAATTAGCTACGGTGTGTTAGAGTAACAAACAAACAAACAAAAAACTCATATTCGCTTTTATAATATCTGATCTATCTTTAGTTTATTTTTAGTCCATCGTTTATCTGATATTTTAGATCTATTTTAACAATATTAATAGATGCTAAGTTGTAAAAATATTTATTCATTTTCATATACTGTTTTTAAGTTTTTACAAGTTTAATATCTAAATGCTTTTAACACTTAATTACATAATTAACACTTAAGAAAATTGGTGTTCATTTAGATAACACTATTGAGACATGTTAATGCACAGTTCGGTGTATATTTAATGTCATATTATTAATCATCATAAAAGCATCCATTACTTTAAAAAATTATATTATAACACCGGCATCTGTAATATGAAAACAGCGAGACAGATTAAATAGAATATACATAAAATTGAGACCAGTAATTCGATTTAATGTATTGGCATACATTAGAAAAACCGATTGGCTTTTTAGATTGTATTTATTTACAATTTATTAGATCGTCTCGAATATCTCTCGACGTCTTTTGGTGTATAATTTTAACTCTCTTATCTCTATCATTTCCTTTCCATAACGCAATGTATTATTGGTGGATTAATACTTTTATCAGCGGTAGCCAACCTTTTTCAAAGCATTTGCCGAATGAAGAATTTGTACAGTGCGATTGGAACATAATGAAAAGTTTGTACAGTGCGGTGGGCGCATAATGAAAAATGTATACAGTGCGGTGGGAGCATTATGGAAAGTTTGTACAGTGCGGTGGGCGCATAATGGAAAATTTGCACAGTGCGGTGGCCGCATAGTAAACAAATTGTACAGTGCAGTGGAAGCCTCATGAAAAGTTTGTACAGTGTGGTGGGCGCATAACGAAAAATTTTTACAGCGCGGTGAGCTCGTAATGAAAAAGTAGTGAGTTGATTTCGATCACTTTATTTTTAGTTTTACTTCTTAAACACTTTGTCCGTATCTAAAAAAGATTGATCATGATAACTTTATTTTTTAAAATAACATAAAGTTATTAAAGTTCTAAGAAACAATCATTCTTATAAGCACTACGCGTTCCGCGAAGTATGTTTTTTTATCGTAGAAAAGTGGGGCAAGCTGTGCGGTGCTTGTTGCATAAAATATATTATTGGGATAATAAGCAAAGCAAAGGAAGTCACGGGTATCAACTAGTGACTTTTTATGCTTTTACAGCTTAATTACTCAACTGATTATCAAGAAATGAATGATCTTGCATAGATAATGTAAAGGGCACAAGAGTGGTAAGAGATAAAGAACAGGAGACTGAGATAGCCTATGCGAATTGAACCTTCTGAGTCTGAGGCTTGAATTTCAGAGACCAAGAGGTCTGCAAGGGCCGAGGCTTCTGCCCGGTTTTGGACGCTATCGCAGCCCGGGAAGTAACCAGCAGGCTGGAGAAGGACTCCTTGGGGACAACAAAGCCGGAAGCTCTAATGTGGGTGTCAGCGACACTTGCCCTGTATGGGATAAATATGAATGGGGGTGTAAGGGGTGTCGAGTAACATCTTAAGACTTGAGACACCCAAGCCAACCTCACCTGCACGTGGTGCTGCTGATCAACGATCGAGGCAATGGCGATAGCGGGGTGGTAGGGTTTTACAGCCCGACTGGGTTGCAACCACCATGTATATGGCGAAAAAGCCCATCATAGTGACTCGCTTCTGCGTGTCGTGTTTCGGGATCAGCCTGTGCATATCCAGTACTGGGTGACTTTCGTCATTATGGCCGGCATGACAGCGGCGACCGGTGATGGATACTCTGTCTATCGGTGGTTGCCGATGTTTCTGGATTATAACTATGTCACTTTGTCGTGCTTCAATAAAAAAAAAGAATACTCATACCTTACTGTGTATGTATTAATGGTTATTAGAAGTCGTCCAGTGGTCGAAATTCGACTTTCAAAAGTGGTATCAAGTTTTTCTTAACGCGAGTAATGTATAGATATTATTCTCTGTATTACATCTTGTACATATATTGTACACTAGCCTCTGCCCGCGACTTCGTTCGCGTTGAATAGATACTTTAGGCTAACGCTAACACGCAGCGGAAGCTCTTAAGAGGACAAAAACCCTGATTTTTAAACATTCTTCATTGGTGCTCCGCTCCTATTGGTCTTAGCGTGATGATATATAGCCTATGACCATCCTCGATAAATGAGCTATATAACATTGAAAGAATTTTTCAAATAGGACCAGTAGTTCCTGAGATTACCCCCTACAACCTCACAACGTCACAAACTTTACCTCTTTATAATATTAGTATAGATTGTAGACTTAAGAGGCGTTAAGTATAACGAATAGGCACTAATGAATATATGAAAAATATTTATTATATCATAACAGATAACGCTCATGAATAAGCAATAAAAGAATAATAATGAATGTCGCTAGAAACAGAGGGAAAAAATGTACTCAACTGTTTCATTTGAGTATTCGCTTATTTAGAGATAGATTTGCATTATCATTGTGGTATGATTAATATTAGATTGATAAGTATCACAAATTTCAAGATTTCACGTTCATTCAAGCGATAAATCATTGACACCCTTCCATAGGAATACGATGCTATGCGGTCGGTTAGGTTACTTTGTGTTGTTGAAACCGCATACAAATCCTGCTTGCTTTTATTTAATATATATTTTTAAGTAACAGTACCTACTATCAGTATAATAAAAACGTTATTAAATATTTTTTATTCTTCGTAATCTGTATATACGATAGAGTGTAACAGAGTGGCAACACTAGCATGCGCCACTCATAGACTTGAGAGTAAAATGGTGGTGTTTTCTCGTGTAGTGATAAGTCAGTTTACTACGTTCTGTAAATCTGTTATATAAGAATAAATTAAAATGTTTCTACGTAAATTGTGTTGTCATTTATTGGTAAACACTAATGTAAATCGAACGTGTCTCTACATTCTAGATCTTTGTGAAAAAAATGTTGCAGGTGTCTTTAGAACATTATAAAGCATGTCCTCGAGTTATATGTTAATAATTCATAACCGATGAATTTATTAGTCACGGCTTTTTTATTCAATGTCTAGCTGAGTGCGCGACTCCGTCCTCGTAAACCTAATGTAAAAAAACCAGTGACTAATAAATTCATCTGTTATGAATTATTACCATAATACTCGAGGATATGCTTTATGATTTTCTTGGGGGTTTTTGTGAACGCAGTGCTTAAGCCACTGCTTATGCTTGTAAGCATATGTTTTTTACATTGAATATAATGCTTGATACTCTTTGGACGCCATTTACTGCCCTTGAATCTAAATAATTGTACTCGAGATGTTGAAATATGTAATCATAATATTTTTTTAATGATTAATGAAATCTTTGAATAAAATATATAAGTAAAAACATCTTTAATTAATTTGCACGCTCAATCAGATATCTCGTTGTTTATATTATATCGAGTATCTTATATATTAACGATTATAAAATCTCAAAACAACTTTCAAGTTTTCAAATCATTCAAGTTTCGTTGAAATCTTAACTCAGAGATTTCCAAAATGTTCGTAATAGCCCCCGAGGCATCTTAGAGAGTGACCAGAAGCGCTGCAATATGGGTCATTTTTATATTCAACGAAAAGCAAACATCTTCAGTAAATTAAAAAATTCTACTATGTACTCTAGTCTTAATTACATCAGCCTCAAGTCTAATTACCGATTTTTTATCTTCCTGTTTGTTTCGTGTCACAAGTAGGGATGTGAGATTAATGGAAAATAATCGATTAGTTAGGAATCGATTTTTATTTTTTCAATAATAATCGATTTGTCAAAAATGATTTTATTGAAAATAAATAATCGATTTCTGAAAAATCGATTTTTAAATTATTTTAAAAATAGTCATGCTTTCCATATTCCTATAATAAACCTAAAGATTCAAAATAACAATTTATCAAATTAAGAATCAAATAAAATGATACGCATCAGAAATAACCAGTTCAGAACAAAATAAAAGTAAATGTTCCTTTAAACTTTTAAGGTAAAGAATATAGAAACTAAATACCATAGAAATTTTCTGTACTATTAAACATTATATCGTAATAAAAATGAAATGATAAACATCCTAACAAAATGACAACATTTTTGAAATTTTTAATTTTAGAATCTTAGAGCGGTATTTGGCTGTCATAAGAATCACAACAATCCATTATAAGATATAGTAACTCATGTTACTTGTAAGGCAGTGGGATGTTTTCATTCTATGTTCTTTTTTAATTTGTAGTTTCACTACGAAATTTTTCATTCTATCGAACAGGACATGTATATTACTGTGGTATTATTCTTTTTCGTTATAAAATTCTTTCGCCAGCCCTTTTAGGTGTTTTGCGGCTAGAAAACATTTTAAATTCTTACAAATATATTATCTCACTATGCTCACTCTTCAATTGTAAATAATAATGAACTTATTTTGAGTTTTTTTTCATCCGTCGCATAGATGTTTATGAAAATCGATTTAAATGCATAATTTATATAATCGATTTTAAAAAAATCGATTAATATGAATATAAACATCGACAATAAAAAATCGATTATAATAAAATAATAATCGATTTAAATAAAAATCGATTATTTTTTAACATCTCTAGTCACAAGCAGGTGTTATTTAACTGGATTATACAAGTATATGTGATAAAGACGCATCTAATACCAATTAGTCAGGGAGGGAGCATTAGCTACTAAGAATTAACGAAGACTTCCATTTGAAGACCTAAATTCGATGCTTTGCTCAAAGGCTGACACCTGCCGGGTCGGGTAGCTGTATTTCAGAGGCAGTTTTTGTCCACTCAGTTAAAGTGTGTGAGAAGAACGTTTAGAGTGCTTATTCAGTGCAAATCTGGCATTCTCATCTATGCTGCCCAGCGACGTGGGATTTAACAGGATTTCCACGCTAGAAAGCAAAGTGTTAACCCATTCCATGCCAGCTAGGCACCCAATATATAAGATAATATGTCTTACTAAGAATTCAGTGATATATTAGCAATTATAATTCACCATAAAAATCGGCGACAGATGGTACAAACTATTCGTAGAAAAGCAAAGACTAATAGATGTTATCGAATGGGTTAACATGAGCGCTGCGTTGTGGTAAAGTACTAAACTTGGTATGGTTAATGAGACGTAAACCAAATAAGCTGTAATAAATTATATTCAAATTAAGCATTAAACTGGTGTTAATGTTTGTTTATAGATAAATGGCTCTAGATATATAAACAAAATTCGTAAATGTCAAGGCTATGAATGTACTAACAGTAACGGTCATTTAATTTGTTACCAAATATATTTTATAAACACGAGTGATAATTTATAAGCATTGTTTTATACCAAAATATAGAAGAAAGTAGTTAATAATTAATTTATCTGGTATGAATTAGGTATTATCGAATTTTGAGAAATAGATTCCTTCCTAAACTTTGTAAACTTATAACTTTGTAAACCGAAATAGGTTTTCGGATCGCGGGAAATAAATGTTATTTCTTAAAAGGAACTCAAGAAACAGGTTAGAAAATGCCCCAGCGTCATGTTTTGGTTTTATCATAATATTATGCTTCACCAAACATATTCTTATATTTGTACCTACGTCTACCAAAGCAATGTTCGAAGATGTTATACGAGTGTTACTATTTAAAATATAATAATTTAAAATATTATAACTGCAGTCTTATTTGAAAAATAATAAAAGACAAAAGTGAAGAGAAAAATGTTATGTTGTCTTCAAATGTTGAAAAGTTTAAATATGTGATATAGATGAAAAGATTGTATCAAATATTTCTTTTAAAACTACTTAAGAAGATAATAATCTATTTTTATTATTCTAAAAAGATAGGAATTTATAAATTTAAATATGTTTATACTATTGACAATATTAATGGTATCGAAAAGCTCATTTATTATGTTAATTTAATAGTGTAAAGTTGTCGGAAACCGAGCATTAGGCGATTTAATGTCACTATTAGTATGTTTTGTTACATATTTTGATAAAGAAGCGAAGCGTACCCATTGTTTACTGTAATTATACAATTAACCGTAAGCAATGGTTTCACTCGTGTTTGATAAAAGAAAATCATTATTAACGTATATAGGTAAGCTAAAAATCTTGTAGGTAGGTAGATAACAATTTTTATAGGCATTTACATTTCGGTCCGTTTTTGTAATAGTCGATTTTTGTCGAACGGCCGACCCGTCCTCGGTTTCTTATACAGCGTACACGTCCTGTCAACATTGCTACTTAATTTTCGCTTCGTGTACTTTCCTTCCTTATTCTACATTTTTATAGTAATTGCTCCGCTTCTAAAGACCATAACGTGATGTTAGATATGAAATAAAGGTTCTCAATAAATCGATTATAAAAAGCAAATCGCAAAACAATTTTTGTGTATTCCTTTGGTAGTTTCAGAGAACAGTGTGTTCAAAAAAAGAGAAAAATATATAACCTCTTCTGCTTTATATTATTACTATACATACACCCTACATGATGTAGTCATGTAAAATGGATAAGAGACGATTTAGAGTACTTACGAAGCGAAAAATCGGTCAGCTTGTTCAATTGTCCCATGAAAGGCCGTTCGTCCATTTGCAAGGAACACTATCTGATGGAAAAGCTCGAACACTCCTGAAGCCGGTTGATGTACTGAACATATAACTAATTTCCCACCGATGGCCAATCTTCGGAGTCTAGAGACAACGGAACTTGCAGCCCAACTGTCGAGGCCTGTTGTTGGCTCGTCACAGAATAAAATCGGTGGGTCGTTTAGGAGCTAAAAATAAAATACTAGTTGATACCTGTATATTTCGACATAAAACTTTGACAATTTCTCCATGAACCAGTGATGTAATAAATCCTCCTGTAGAGATTGATGTGTCATTTCGTGAATCGGATATATTTCTATACGCAAGAGAGCTTAAACGCGTATTACCTTTAGAGCTCACTGAACCACGAGAATCTAACATTCCTAAAGACTACATAGCAAAAGTAAATAAATATTATGACCTTACTAACGATTTAATCAGAAATGGCAACGTGGTTAGACGCACTGGAAGAGGGAGCGAAAGATATACTAGCCATATTCCTATGCAACGAACTAAAAGATCTTGGGCTTCCACGAGCATTCATATGCCACATCTGGAGAAAATGTCTGAAATCGCCTTGATAGGTTCTTATTAGATTTTGCAGGTCAAAGAGGGGACTACCGACAGTGGAAGTAAACGTTGATATATATCGACTAGGGTTCATTAAATTGGCACTTAGGTCGCAAGCTCTATGTATTGTTCCTCGCTCCTCGCCATGCAACGTAATGGTCGCTGCACCGGCACAATGAATCCATAGGATTCGAAAAAATTTGTACCTGATGATTGATTTTATATTTGAAAGAATAATTTATAGTTATAGTTTATATATTATATATATTATAGTAAAATTACTATAATAGGTTGTTAAACATTTTGCCATTTAAATCAACCAAAAACCAGAATTTATAAACCAAATATATCTTTAATGAGATGTTATTACTCTCTCATGGTGGAAGAAAAACTCAATCATGTTCCATAAATTATTACTGAGTGTATACATTTTCAAAAATAACTTATTCAAATGTTGACATTTAAGTCATATAAAATAAAAAAATTGTAGACAAGTTTTGCCTTAGATGAGCCATGATACTAATATTTAATGGTCTGCTAACTAGATAATTGTATTTTGATACGAGGATCTTAAGAGGAGGCGCAGGCGGCGCATATTCCATACAAACGTTTTCTTCTATTTTATCCTTGGATATTGGGGCTAGACTTAATATGTCTATATCATGTGATTTATGTTTGTCCTTGTCATGTATCTATGTTTGGATTTTTCCGTAACTTAAATATTATAAGATCTAGAAGTTTATTACATAAATCGATTGTCCAATTCTGCAGACAAATTTGATAAATATAATAATTGAAGGAACAGCTGAATTCCTTTTAATCAAAATTTTGGAAAAGAAAAATATCGGTTTTATTTGAGGGAAGATAAAGAAGGGAAAACGAAATTATGATTTTGTCTTTGATTATATATACATATGCATGACTAGAACGCGTCGCTTTGAGATAGCTGCCACGGAACTTTGCTAACCTAGTGTGCGTAAAAGCGTCATTATAAAGTATCATACTTAATTATAATTGTAGGAGCACAAATATGTCTACACTATAAGGGTAAGAAGATGATGAAAATTGTATAAAAATCTATATAAATTTATGATAACCAATATTGAATAATAATACTAATCATCAGAAAGGAAAAATAAACGACTTCATAAGTCTTTGTGATAGCGTTTCATGATGTTCGTAGATTCATTATTTATTGCGTATGACAAAAATGTGTTGTTCCATGTGGCCTATATTATTAAATTAGTTAATTATTTAATTAAATCAATCACTTTATAAAATTAGTCTTGCGATTATCCCACGAATAAAGTGTACAGTAAGTCCTAAACTCCTAGTATAATTACTTTATCACAAATATAGATATTGCTTCTTATAATCTAAATAAAAATAATACCTAGGTAATAAACTTTTATTAATTTAAATTGTCTTACCTGAACAGCTAAAGCGACTCTCTTCCTCTCACCGCCAGATAAGGCTTTCAATTTAGTTTTGGTACAATTTATAACACCTAATTCTCCCAGCAGCTGCTCAATTCTTTTTGATCGCATCACCTTAGTCGATCTCTTGTCCATCATCATACGGGCCTGTTAAAATTATGTATATGCATATATATAACCATACATATTTTATTTGTTAAGTAATTAGATTGTCTTTTTAAGGTTATATTAAATTGTGACTTTATCAACTCCTGTCATTTAAAAAACGTGTTCAAATGAAAGAGATTTGTCTAATATTATTTAGCTATACAGATAAGAGAAGTCGTTCTAGAACGTACTTTGGCTTACTTTGAAAAATATCTATCAAATGCACAAAGCAATATATGAGATGCCAGCTCCGTCTTGAAATTTTTTAATATTGCATTACTGTCAATACAGTTAGGTAAGTTCAAAAACACTGGATAAATCAAGAATTTGTGGGAAACCAATCGTGCGATTGAGGCGCTCGGTTTGGTACCTCCGCTGGTATAGGCATTCACAGTTCGGTTTTCTCAATAATACTCGGTTCTCGTCAGGTGGTCATTCTGCCCTCGGCCTCTAAAACATCTTAACGCTAGTTCAATAACAAGATCTGTCCACACTAATACTTCGATAGCGCTTGTCTTAAGTACTTTCTGACATCTCATATGATAATCGTTTCTCTCGTTCCTTCCTTAGTAAATAAGTAACAAAATGCAAATAAAATAAACGCGTTCAAACAAACAAAAATAATCTCTTGAGCTTTATAATATTAGCTTAGATATGGATAATTAATGTATATAACATTTAAAAAACTACAACTCGATGAACACGATATTTATATTCTCCGAATTTTATTATAGAATACAGTATTCCAACGTTATGTTTGACAACTTTGTTGATTATATTAGAAATTATATAATTCAGAAATGCATTCGAACTGTCAACCATAAATCTAATTAAGTGATAACGTAATTAATTTAGTTAAACTTTGATTATTACATTTCGTATAAGTTTATCTTTTTAATATTACAAATTACTACACTACTTACACGAAAACAGTACCGAACAGATGTTAGTGAAATGTTACAATAATGTAGCTTATATAACAGAATAACTCATAGTTTAAAATTTTATGGCGATACTGTTATATTTGGCATAAGGATAAAGGTCTAGAAAGTTAGAAACAATTCCGGCTATCTCGACGAGTGCTGCATAAACCGCCAGAGTTGTAAGATAATCCATAGTGTAATCTATATCTACACTAATATTATAAAGAGGTAGTTTGTGAGTTTGTGACGTGATGTTGTGACGTTGTAGGAGGTAATCTCAGGAACTACTGGTCCGATTTGAATAATTCTTTCAGTGTTATATAGCTCATTCATCGAGAATGGTTATATGCTATATATCAACATGCTAAAACCAATAGGAGCGGAGCACAGATGAAAAATGTTTCAAAATCAGGATGTTTTTTTCCTTTTGAGAACTGCTGCGTGTTAGTGTATCTATTCCACGCGAACGAAGTCGCGGGCAGAGGCAAATCAATTATAAAGAAGCAAATACAGGCAAAATCACGAACGACAGTTAGTCATTTCTGTTTTTGTATAGGTCGTGATTTATTAAATAAGTTTTAAGTTTAAGAACCTCATACAAAATTAACTACTGGGCTCTGGTCATCTCACACCACCCCCTTGCGTGGGCGGAGGAGGAAACTGTGTTTTTTTTTTTTATAGAAGCACGACAAAGTGACTGCACTAAGCCTGATGTTAAGCATAGTACAATCCAAAAACAACGGCAACCACCGAGAGACAGATCATCCATCGCCGGTCGCCGCTGTCATGCCGGCCATAATGACGAAAGTCGCCCGGTACTGGATATGCACAAGCTGATCCCGAAACGCGACGCGCAGAAGCGAGTCACTATGACGGGCTTTTTCGCCATATGCATGGTGGTTGTGACCCAGTCGGGCTGTAAAACCCTACCACCCCGCTCTCGCCATTGCCTCGTTCGTTGATCAGCAGGGTGCACCACGTGCAGGTGAGGTTGGCTTGGGTGTCTCAAGTCTTAAGATGTTATTCGACACCCCTTACACCCCCATGTGTCGAGGCGTTCTGCCTCTTTCAGTGGCTATTCCTCGCGGCCCATTAAGATGGGTCGGTCCTTGGGTTGCACTATGTGCTGGTGATTACTTCAACTTCTTAGTACTGCTTCTTCCCCAAGAGAGCTCCGCCGCGCCCCAAGAGACTTTTGATTATCTCTTGGTTTCTTTGGTTTGCGTTCGGAAATCTTTGGGCCACGTATTGGTGGATATCCATGTGGTTTTCTTGGCTGCTGTCGGGACTAAGGTCATCTTCTTCTTGGTATTCCTCGGAAGACGTCGGTTGCTGGGTAACTTCAGTTTCTTGCCGGGCTGTACTCGTGCTCGGAGAGCGTGGGAGTCTCTTATTTTTTCCCCCTCTGGGGATGGGATCATTAGCAGGAGCCATTAGGCTCGATGCCGTGCTTTCCTCAACTGTTCTAGGCTGAGTGTAGGCCGCCGTCTTGCGTCCGGAATCACCCAACCGGGCGACGGTGCCTGCTCGTCGGTTGCGTGCCTCGCGCCGAAACACGGGGCATAACTTTGAATTATTCGAGGCGTGCGCGCCCCCGCAGTTAGCGCAGGTGGCAGGCTCGCTCAAAGGGCGTTCGCATAGGTGGGCGGGGTGTGGCCCCCCACAACTCACGCAGGCAATCTTCCGGTGGCATTGGTGGGAGGAGTGCCGGAATTGCTGGCAACGATGGCACTGCGCCGGCTTCCTCCTCCCCCGCCATCCTTCTACGCTGACTTCAAATAAGAGCAGCTCATTAATCTTGTAAATGGAGTCTATGAGGTTCGGTGTTCTTTGTAATGCGCAGTGAAAAACGCACCCCGCTCTTCCCTGCCTTCCAAAGATCGCTCTTACATAGAGCGGCTGGAATCCCAGCTCTCTAAGGGCTGCTTCGACCTCTTCAGAGGGCGTATTTTGGGGTAGTCCACGAATTGCTACCTTGAGGCTGCGTTCTTCGGGGAGTGAATACGTGAACCAATTCACTCCCTCATCTCTCTCTAATTTGGAGAGGTATTCAATCAATATCCCGTGCTCTTCTTGGCTCAAGGGGATAAAACGCACCCCTCTGCCAAACGGCCGCGCATTCGGCCTACGCCCCAGCATCCCCGCCAACTGTCGAAAGTATGCAATACAGTTGGGGAGACTTTCTACTACTATTGGCGAGAAGCGTTGCCGATGCTTAGGATTAGGGTTCCATTGGGCTGCATCTTGCGATGAATATCTTGTGGGTGAGGCGCTCGCTGATTGGCTGGCTTCAGTTGTAGCGGCGTACGATCGCTGCTCGGTAGCAGCATCTCGCGACGGCGCATGCGCGGATGGCGCCACTGTGCGTTCAGTGGGCTTTCGCATCGGTATAGCTCATGCGGATTGGCGTTCCGCAGGCTTAGGATTCGATCAGGGGGGGGAGGGGCTGTTCGCGGGCAACCCCTCGCGATCGCGGTGCCACGCGACGCAGAGGGTGACGCGGCGTCTTGGGTCTTGGCTTTCTTCAGTACCGGAGACTTGATTTCCGGCGAGGTAATAGGTGCTGTAGGCGCCTTGGATGTTGTTGAGGTTGCGGTGGCAGGAACGGACTCGGGGTCGCCGCGCTTACGGCGCAGCGCTCTCCCGATCGGTTCTATCTGGCTGTCCGGTATCTTCGGAGGCTTCAGTTCTCCTTTCGCGGCGCGTTCAAGCGCTGCGGAGTCCTCTGGGAAAGGCATCTTATTCGCGTCAGCTGCCTCCTGGAGACGCAAATACAGTGCCATCCAGCGGGTCATCCCGTTCGACAGCGTCCGAGCAGAAATAAGCTCGGCGAGAGTGACTTCATCACTCTCGAAATCACTAGTCGGCGTAGACTCCCCGCCGGGCGACCTCTGTCGCGTCCCCGCGGGCTGCGGGCGAGAATCAGGCACAGTAGTGCGGAGTCTGATGGGCGTAACGGTGGTCGTCGTGGATGGTTCGGCAGAGTCCGGAGGCTTGCGGGAGGTCGTTGGTATCAACGTGGATGCGTCGGTTTGGCCCTGAAATGGGCTGGTTGTCTTCTTTCCCGGCTGGGAAGCGGCTTCTTTCTTGCGGCGCATCGTCGCGCAGGACTGGGCGAAATTGCACGGAACGACTCGCGGAGCTCAGAGACGTCCTCGCGCGCGTGACTACGGAGCAAGTCCTCCAAAATTAACTATAGTGACCCGCACAATTTTATACGTGTGGAATTACAGTTCTACGTCGGAATAGAAACTTTAGAATGATTAATTCTGGATAAATTGCAATTTTATGCGATCTGATAACATATAATGACGCTGAATTACAGAGATTCAGACAATGAAGCGAAGTTTACATGTATTTTATATTGGATATTTTTTAGGATCGGGAAAATATATAAAAAAAGTAATGTACTATGCAAAAAAGATAGGTATATGAACGGCGCATGGTGGAACATCACAAATTTGATTTAAAGACAATATTCCTTTGTTTTAAAAAATAATAATAACGGCATACATAGATTTTAATTTTACTTACCTAACTCAGAAATGTACAGTTTAAAAACTGGAAAAACACTCCAGATGTAGTTCAGATAAATCATTTGTCTCATGGAACAAAACCATTCTCTAGAGAACAAATTACTGCGCATAAAATAGTATATAATAATATATAATAAATATAGCTCATAATCTATTTTGAATACAAATTAATAAAATTAAAATTTGAATTCGAATCGAATTTGAATTGAATTCGAATCCGTATTCATAACTTATGTATTATATAGTGTGGACAAATATTTATTGTAATAAAATTAAATATGTGCATCTTTATATAACATACATGTATATATTTATAGTAATATACGAATTAATAACCTCACATTTATGTTCTCATATCTATATACAGTCCGCTATCGATAATCTGACACTCAAGAGACCTGACAAAAAATTTAAGTCACCAACGTCTTATTACAAAAACAAAACTGAACACGGGTTTAACACGAGTTTTACCGCGTATCCAAATGCTCTCTAGCTAAATATCTGGTTTAAGCTTTTTATGCAAGCGACACCGAATAGCATTTGTTCAATTCAATCTCATCATTCAAAAACGTTCCATTACATACAGATATTTTGAAAACTAGTCAGACTAGTTCAGATTGTCAATACGACATTTTTTTGTGAAGTTTTTGATATGACATTACAAGATTTGATATGACATTTTAGTTAATAGAAAATTATGTAATTGTTAAAATAAGCAACTTATGTATTACGTCAAAGTGCATAAGGTGAATAGTGTAATGTCAGATTAATACGTTGTCAAATGTCAATAGTGTCATACAATAGTAGTTATGATTTAATTGTGAATTTCTAAAATTGTTTAATTTATTTGTTTCTTGTAAATTAATGATACCTACGAAATCTATTATTTATTACCAAATGTCTTTTGCTGGCAAATTGAAAAACAATAAATCACAAGAATAACATATTGTTCATATGTTATTCTTGTTGTCGACTTAGATAAAAGTTAGAGAATAATTAAATTAAATAATGTCTATCAGTGAACAAGAGTAAGACACTCTTTTGTAATCAATTTTTTTTAAAGTAAGAGTTTATGCGTATTTTACATTTTTGTAATAAAATGGCAAGACTTTAAAATACTATTATGTTTAGATAACCAAGGGATCGAACAAAAATAAAGTAAAAAATACTAGTAAATTTACTATTTTAAGCATTTGTTACATTAATTGTTAACATTAAACAATTATTCAAAAAATGTCATTGTGAAAAGGTGTCCGTATTTTTTTTCGAATGAATGAATCCAATAAAAAAATTATCTTGGTGAAAACTGAGAAGAAATGAATAGAACGGTGAACATTGACCTAGACGGGCATGGCTCTCAAGTATAGCTGCCCGAACACACAAACAGATGCTTGGCGACAGATCTTCAACTTGAGTTACTTAGGCAGGAGGACTTAGAAAAAAACCTAACACCATGCTATGGTTTCGTCACGATATTCTCCTTTCTCAAAGCTCTAAGGATTCGACTATCAATTAAGCTATTATAGCAGTGGCGGATTCGCAGTGTTGGCCGCCCTTGGCCCCAGGCCATGTAGTAAGACCAGCCACCCCTTTCTCAGCAACCACCATATTGAGTACATAATGAATTAACTTTTTTGCCAACTTTTATCGAAATCGATTCAGAAATTTAGTTAACTATAATATCTGCTAGTTTGTAATATTTTCCGAGGTTTCCGGGATAATTGCACATAAAAGAAACATTATTACATATTTATTTACATATTTTATTTACTTAATTACAGGTTTATTTTCATACAAGATAAGATTTAATAAGTGTTTTACAACGTGTTACCAAACTCGTCGGCATTTTAGCGCAGCAAAATCATTAATTTTACTAGTCACAAAAAAAAAAAAAAACGATCGTTCTCCAGAACAGTTACTGGCCGGAGTACACACACACTTACGTGCCCGCCATAATGTGCGCGAGCTTTTAAAATATTTACATACTTTAAGTTATTTCTTGTTATCATCAGTGAAGTTTTTGTCACGATTGGCCGCCCCTAATATCTGGCCGCCCTAGGCCTGAGCCTCTTGGGCCTTAGGGCAAACCTGCCACTGAATCATAGCTTCAAAAATTTACAACAACGATGTCTCAAACGATTGTTATTTAGCAATAACAGCTTCATAATATCCATATTGGCTTCAAATTCTCTCCTGTGATTACTTACTTTTTGTTTTAATATTGTCGCCGTTTAGGGCGTTTTTTCACATAAATTTATAATTTAAAAAATGGAGCCTATTACAGGAAATGGAAAATATTATGCCAAATGCCAACAGACGTTAAAAGATTCGACATTTATATATCAATAGTAGATCACGTTTATAATTTTTTTTATTAAACAAAATACAAATGTTCCGATAGACGAATTAATGTACATTTTGTTTATTTATACGAATACATAAATGACAAGTATTTATGAAGGCCGAATTTAATTAATTGGACGATGTTGTTCTAAATCACAAATGAATTTTTATTCGTCAATATGTATTATGTAGATAACAATTTTAGTATTTTATTTTCTTTTAATTTTTTTTTATCTCGATACACACATACACATATTATAGAGTTCAAAACCTTTATATTGTTTGTTCGTAAGCACTGATTAATAAAATTGCTCGCCAGAATTTAAAGTATCTCTTTTACAACTTTTAGCCTATATTCAGCCATCTACACTTGTATATATCTAAAGGATACATTAGATTTGAAAAAAAAAAAGCTGATACGCGACCTTTTTACTTTCTAACTGAATTACTAATTATCAGATATCATAGATGTATGTTCAAAAATAAATTAATAATAAAAAATAATCTTTTAAACGTATGCGTCTAAAAGCTATATCGGTTTTTTTTAAACGTATGGCGACTTTTATAAAATTGACAAATTTGTTTTTATTTCACTTCTATGTATTGTCGTTAGGACTAAACAAACTTTCAAAATAGCGAAGTCGTAGATCTGCACTGGTTCTGATTCAGTTTGTAAAATTTGACCTAAACAAGCTAACAAACACTGCAAGCTAAATAAAAGCTTGTAATAATAACAATAATGACGGATTTTCTTCCCCTCTTTTTTCACTGCCCTACTACTTGGAGTTTGAGCTGTAAATTGATATTTCAACCAGCCAGATAGTTGTTCTCTTATATACATAAATTTATTGGGGAAGATATTTTTCGCTTACCATAAATTCCATATGTTCAGCTACTGTCAAATCTTCAATTGCCAGGTCTTCCTGAGGCACAAAACCGGATATTCTGGATATCAGATCAGCTCCGGCCAGCCTTCCGTTCAGCATTAGATATCCTGTCATAGCGCTCTTATCACGCCGACTAATTGCGGCTAACAGTGTCGTCTTTCCGGCTCCACTAAAAAATATTCGATTGATGAAGGTTCTAATTTGCGGAAATCCGTAATTAAATATAATAATGGATATTATAGTAACAGTCATGACGATTGCCCTTTTTAGAGGAATATTAAAGTGATTCTTTTCTTTTCAATTCTTATGTCGCCCGCTCGCATCGGAAGCGTCAACATTGATCTGAATATGCACCGTAATGGAGCGAAATACGGGTAATTGATCGTGAGAGACATGGCAGCGGCCAATCAATTCCAGGCGGAATTGAAAAGTCCAATTTAATATTCTACTAAAAAGTAACTATCATAAAAAATATTAAGATCAAAATGAAAAAATATATTCCTATGTTAATAATCTTATTAGTAGAATTCCTAAAACAAATTAATGAACATCGCATTATTCTAGAGGAAAGAATGTGAGTGAGAAAAGAATCCAAGATAATTTTGTACATTTTTTTTGCTATTTCATGTGTGTTTTGAACTATATTAAAAACAGAATGATTTAGTGTTTTTTTTTAAATTGTCTATTTTACTTTGTCTTACAGACTGTACATTTATTTAATCGTTTGAATGCAGATCATACTCTCCTAAACAGTAAAAAAGATCTAAGAAGAAATCTAATAGCAATGGTTTTTTATTAATGGGAAATCCTGTCGGATATGTATCATCTTTCCTTTAAAGAAGCTGTCATAAATTAAGTTATGACAGTTTTCTAGAGATTTCCACTCTCACTTTTATGAAATAAAAGCACATCACAGGACATTCGGAAACAATTCTAATCTGGAGATTGAAGCGAATGCGGCGAAAACTAAATGAAAGGAATTTATACGCGAACTACAACTACTTAGATGTTCGTCCATAGTATAACTGTGTGATAGTGAGTTAATTTCACCTTTGTCTTTGTTTATACTCACAAATAGATTTCTTTCGACACAATCGGCATTTTAATTAACGCCAAGCGTAACGATATTACTACTTCTTTCTTGTTTAATATCTTCAACTAATAACTAAGCATTTATGTTTTAAAATGATATAATTTATTTATAAGTAATGCATAATATTTCCATTTGCATAACATTTTATTCCGAAGAGTTTAATTGAGAATTAATAAATAATTCCTTATTACCTTGAACCCATTAAAGCCACCAAGTTACCTGATGACACTATTCCACTCACTGCAAAGGAAAATAATATTATACAACTTAAAATAATAATAATTTAATAGTAATATAGAAGAATTATTTTAGCATAAATATTTTGCAACGCTTAAATAATTGGAATATTTTTCGTTTGCTAACAAATAATTGTAACACAGATGGCGCGCTTGATTTTATTAAGTTTTTCAGGGAATTTATTTTCGATCTGACTACGCTACTGACCTAGCAAGGTCTTAACAGCTTCACCGGACTACTTTTTCAGAGAATCGATATGACATTGTACAGCGCCAAATATGACTAATAACTTATTAGTAGTATTATTTCGTACGTTTTTTTTTTCGATTTGTTATAGTAATAAGTAAAGTTCGGTTCCAGAAAAAGGACCATATTTCCAGAGATAGGTATATACATTATTTAGGTGACTTAGATATTATTGTGGCTCCTCAAGTATTTAATTACTCACCATAACCAAATTGAAGTTTTTACGTGTGTTTTAGCAAGTGACAAGATAAAAGATTTTTTTTTTTTACAGAAATCATCAAAATTTATATAAAAAACAAACTTCCAACTTGAGTAAGCTTTTAAGTAAAATAAGAAATAACAGAAAATCCGTCAACCATGACTCGTGTTCGTACTAAGGAAGTCTAGAATTAGAAATAAACGAAAGAAATCACATTTTCTTTTGATAAATACAGGGCACACTATATTACTGCTTTATACCAGAATTTTCAGCACCCAAATTAACTTGCGGGATAACTTGTAAAATGACTTCATCTTCTATTCTATATTCATTAAATATGTTTCTAAGTTTTACGCATGTCGAGAATGATTTAAACCTGGGATACACTAGTGGTCAAATGATGAGACATGTTGCGGAACACGTTGCTCCACAACTACGTGAATGTCCCGAGACAATTAATAGTCCGGTGAAGCTGTTAAGACTTTGCTGGATCAATAGTGTTGTCAGTTCGAGAAAAAAAACCCGAGACTAATGTCTCGGAACATTTTTGCCGGCGACATTAGACAGTGCTTATAGAAGTGTCGCCCGAGCTTGTGGCGATTAGTACTGCGTACATTTTGAGAGAGATATGAAAGCGAAATAAAAGGTGGTGAGTGCGAAATTTCTTACTACAACGAGAAAGAAGCAAAATGATCTCCGGATTTTTTGACGGATCATTTGCGAATTTATAAATTTTATTTTCTTCCTTTCTTACACAAATTGCGAAAAGAGGGCTTGCAGTTTAGTTTCTATTTCTTTTCTCAGTAAATTAAGCGTCTTGGTAATATCTTCCAACGCGTATTTTTTATTTTGGTAATACCATGTTGAAGTATCCCACAACAAATCGTGGCTGTGGTAAATCTCAAGAAGTAAAGTATAGTTTCGTTTCCTCACACTAGACATGTAGAGGGGCATATTGCACACACGTCTACGCTGGGCAAATCTATTATACTCGGCAACAAATGCCGCGACACTACTTTGTGGCGACACTGACCCACAGACGCGTGCGCCTGCTCTCGGCGCGGGGGCACGTAATATTATATATATGTCCCGGAACACGTGAATTATTCACAAATGCAAAAAAGATTCATAACACGTAGATTCAGCGTTGCGGGACATTCTGTCCCCTAGTGTATCCCGGGCCTTATTGTTTGAACCGTTTGAGAGGATCAGTAATCTTTAAGCAATTAAAATGACAAGTTCTTCGGTATAAGATATCAAGAACCATTTGCATTTAATAAATAACACAAAAAACATATCTCCAAGTGTGATTAATATACCTCTTCCTACATACACGTCGACACATTAGAAAAAGCTTGTCGGTTGAATATTCCCAACTGCTTTATATAATTCTATTTCATAATGAAGCTAGGTATTAATGTGTCGCTGAACACATTAAGGCGATAGCAAAAAACGTAACATTAATGATTCACAAAACAGATAAAGCTATATAAATGGATTAAATGTATTCGGATATAAATGAAAATTATGGTGTTATGTTATCTAAACATAAACATAACAAGTTTCCAAATAATACCCTTTTATCGGATTCTTGTTTTTAGGTGCTATGGTAATCTGATAATTTATCAGTTTTATGGTTAATTTATTTAATTATTGACTTTTTATTTCATCTTCAATCGAGTTTTGATATAACTTATACTATCATTTTACTATGGCCATGAATTCGTTCATATGAATACGGTATTATTAATAACTACTACAGTAGCTATCTAAGTTTGTATAGCGTTATTTGGATCCATCGCATTCATTGCGCTGTGTGATAGAGAGAACGTTATACAAAACCGAAGCAAACCGATCTTAACCGAATGTCTCACTCTTCTACCCGACATGCCAAATCAAATGCCGGGTAATGTAGCTAGATTGTTAATGTAAATGTTAAAAATACTTACCTCCATGTAGAACCTTAACTTCTTCATACGTCGCCGATTTCCATATGCTTGTCTGAATCTTCTTTTTCCTATAAATGGACAGGTCTTTCCAAGCAAGTGTCAGGTTCTCAGGGCTGTCTCCCATCATGCCCAGTTCGTCGTCTTCCCAGTTCACAATCGCTCCAGTTAGCACATTACGAGTTGGTAGCTTCATATCGAATTCTTTCATTTTGATGTTACGTCATTTGGCACTATTAGGGATGAATAATGTAATTTTTTGAATGTATAAATCAATTATAGTCTTAATTACTTGAATTTCATAATTGGTAAATTGAAATAATTAATATTAAACTGGTTTGCAAATCCATTTTGTACTCGGAGCATACGGCGCTTATAATGAAAAACATTTTCTTGAATTTTTTGCCTGTCCACTTGTTTGTTTCGGCTAATCTCCGAAACAGTGGGCAAATTAAGACGGGACTTTAACTGACATATAACTGATGTTACAAGGGGTAAGTTAGGCTATTATTATATTAGAAAAATATAGATTTTCGTTCGAGTATGATATAATTAAGTAGCAGTTTTCAGTACTGCGCGCGTCCACCTATATAATGAACATTTCTGAAGTGAAACTTCTTGAGAATCATGATTTCAAACCGGATACAACGAAAAATGACATGTCAGAAACGCAAAAACATTTGCAACCGTATTTCTATAATAATAAGATTCAAATTGTTTCTATTTAATATTTAGTGACATCACACATAGAAATGTTTTGTCGTCAATGTCCACCGGTTCTCATCCGATCACCGAAGTTAAGCAACGTCGAGCGCGGTCAGTACTTGGATGGGTCACCGCATGGGATAATGCGTGACGTTAACTTTTTGCTGCTCAAATTAATCTTCAGTATTTTTTCAAATATTATTAACCTCAATACAGCACGTGTATAACACTATTTATTTTATTCTGTTTTAGACCACTCTTAACAACAAAATAGAACGGGATATAATTTAGTAAATAAGGAGAAATCTATCCAGTAATTTTTGGATGTACGTAAGACAGACTTTGGTCACTGTATATGTATATTTATAAGATATGAAAAAATATCTTACTGAAAAAAAAAAGATATACGACGTTATTGTTGGTATTTCAACCTTATGTTGAGTAACTCTGTGGTACGTTACAACTGAGATACAGCTGTAACGCGATCCAATATTGCAACAATCAGTACGGATTAGAAACACCATGAATAAGAAATATAATAGGGAACGAGCATATGAATACTATAGAAAATAAAATATGATATTTATATAATTATTTATTCCGGCTTCTTTATCATTGATACATAAATAGATTTTTTGTTGGCCAACAGGTTTATATGATTAAAACTTTTGATATTCAAATGAAAATCGATTGGAAATTTAAAATCTTAATGGACTTCATTGATTACATCGCCTAAACCATAAAAAAATTGCCAGAATGCGTATCGAATTCATTATCTGAGAAAACAGGTTTCAGTGAGTTTTAAGATACGCTAGAATACATATATTTATGTATTTTTAATTGGGATGCCTGCCTGTTACTTATGTACATGTGTTACTCAGAAACTACTGGACTGTTGTCATGATAATATCTATCATATATATATAATGATACAGGTTTTCCGTTGTGCGCGCAATGTGCAAAAAACTACTAAAAAATGCATTGCAATTTTTGCATCTAAAAAAAAATCACGATATCTTCATCTTCTATACATCGTTTATATTATATAAATACGAATGTAAATCTGACGTGCCTGTATTTTATGTTTTTATGATAAAAAGTGATACAGTTATCTTGAAAAAATTAATAAAATACATTTCAATCATTTTTAGAAATATCTATCTGTCTGTCTATTACTATGAACATACAACATTAAGAAAGTAGTTTTTGGCGGGATCTTAGTCTGTCATGTAGTGGATTTTATATTTTATTCATAATCTTGTGTTATTGAACTCTATATTTTGTAAATTTGGTGGTATTTTACTCAATTTAGTTAGTTTATTGTGCATAAGTGAAGTGAATGGAAAATAATACCACGGAGCATGAAACTCTGAAATGCCCCAAAAATTCCCAGGAAGGTTCTAACAATGATCTTGTTAGAATATTGACTCACACGACGCTTAATATTGATGTGATCGCACGACGCTTGTAATATTATTGACTACGCGACAATGGCAGTAATAATCTGAAAGATTGATTGCCAAAAACAAAGTGAAAAAAAAACACTAAGAAAATCATAAAGCATGTCATGCGATTAAAGTACGAGAGAAAAGTAGATAAGTAAACGGACATTCAGATGAATTTATTAGCCTTTGTTTTTTACGTTAGCAGACGGAGTCGCGGGCACCTTTAATCTATACTAATAGATAAAGAGGTAAAGTTTGTGAGTTTGTGACGTTGTAGGGGGTAATCTCAGGAACTACTGGTCCGATTTGAATAATTCTTTCATTGTTATGTAGCTCAGTCATCGAGAATGGTTATAGGCTATATATCATCACGCTAAGACCAATAGGAACGCAGGTGAAAAATGTTTCAAAATCGGGATGTTTTACCCCTTTTGAGAACTGCTTCGTGTTAGTGTTAGTGTATCTATTCCACGCGAACGAAGTCGCGGGCAGAGGATAGTTTAATATAAAGTTTTAAGAAAACACAATTTTTATAATATCTATAAAATACTAAAAAAAAATTTGGAATCAAATACTGTCATTTTTTTTTTTTTTCGAAATATTCTCCATTGCTGCTCCGTCTCTATTAGTCCTAGGGTAATCATATATAGTCTTCTTCGATAAATGAGCTCTACACTAACACTGAAATATTTTGTCATATCTGACCAGTAGTTTCTGAGATTACCCCCTTACAACGTCACAAACTCACAAACTATCTCTTTATAATATTAGTATAGATTGTAAAATATATGCTGCAGTGAGATGAGGTTAATTAATATATTATAATATTTTCATGTGATTTTTGAACAGAGTTGAAAACAGTAGTTATTACTTGCAAGTAGTTGTAGATGATATACACGTATAATATATACGTATAATAGTGTTTATATTATGACGTAAAATTATTACAACTGTGTAATTACGGTTTCCTTGATATATGTAATAATTTGCTTTAAAAAAAAAGCAATAAATTCAGAGCAATGCATGAAACCTGCGACAATTTTCTGATAGTAGAAAAATAAATTAAGAATATTTTCCATAGCTTTATTCTTCAAAATTAATTCATTATTAAAAACTTGAAATAAGATATTCACTTTTTTTGTATTGTAAGTTTCATCTAAAATAATTTTAGTTTACCTAAATAGACAATTATTACATGGTTCTCCCCACCATCAGCGAAATGTTCTTAAATTTTTAATTGATGTAGTTAGATTCAGCAAACATTCCAGTAGATAAGATCCAATATTGGCATTCGATACAGGAATGACAATGTTTAGACCACACCACCATGCTGGAGTTCCTCATAATATGTTATTTGACCGAAAATTTATTAATCTCTACCACTGAACCTTCTAGAATATATAAGCACTAATGATCAAAATTCAACTATAAGGGGTAAGTTTTTTGATCACGTGTTATTTATATGGAAATAAATATGTTTACTTTACAAATATTGTCAAGCGACAAGTATTACGAACAGAAGATAGAAAGGAAAACAAATTGAGCCGTCACGGGACGCCTAGCAGATGTGAAACATCGAAATTGTTCGAATCGAACGAATCTCACATTCTCCAATTCTCAAATTACACTATTATAGGTATGCGAGCTTAGTGCGGCAAGAGAGATTACGCCGAGTTGCTTGCGGGTGCCATCGTTGCGTCGTCGCCACGCCAACAATCAGGTGTACCCGCACCTATAGATGTTTCATATAAAAAAAAAACTTATTTTTCTGGGTAAAACTAAAGCTCTATAATATCTAATAACCACAACAACAAAAATCAAAGATCGACAAACAAAGGAGGGAAAGGTACTAAACTATTTTATTTTTCAAAACTTGTAAAAGGAAATCGGAGTATATTCTATCTGAACTGCTATCAGATCCATGTCAAAATGACTGATTATTTTACTTGTGTAAAATGTGTTGAAATATAAAATGTCATATGAATATTAAGTAATGTTATAAAGCGAATGTGGGGTTGTTTGTTACGCTTTGAGACCTTAACTACTTCACCGATCATCGTGGAATTTAGCATGCACATTGTCAGAGATAAAAGAAACCGGTAAGTACTCTTGGTTTAGACAAAAGAGTACAATTTCCAAGTGATAGATCAAATCTACACTAGAACGAACGAATCCACAAGAAAAAGCTAGTAGTTAGATACATGTATAGACATAATACATAGGTCCTTGTACTAAACGGTATTTCCGTCTCTCATTCCTATGTGTAACAATTGATATGATTGAACTAATTTTGATACATTGATCCTGCCAGTTTATCTATTATGTGGCCATGGCCACCTAGCTATTATTTTTTTCTTGCAATAACGTGGTTATTGGTTAGGTTAAGCTTGTGTAACACATTTAAATTGATTGTTATTAGTATGATTTGGAGGTAATTAATTTAAGTAGAGCGGTGAAATAAGTATCATGAATGCAAAGTAATATTTGTAAAACGTTTTCTTAGTAACGCCATCTTATAATGAAATGAAAGACTTCCTTGGATTTAGCCCTGGTCTTCCTAGGAGAAGGTGGAGAGGTAAGGGGAGGGCTAAAGGAGGTGGTCCTTCGGCGCTCTCACTGACCGAACGAAACGCAACAATGCAAGGACTGTTACTTCA
>JACEII010000057.1:449136-464818 GCA_014332785.1 Antheraea mylitta | reverse complement strand
AGCGTAGTCAGTTCGAGAAAAAAAATGTCGGCTTAAAACCGAAGTTACGCGGCCGATGTAATAACGTCATGAAACTAGTTCATATACAATCTGTATGTGTTATACTTGTCAGGTAATATATAACCAATTTATTTTAAAAACATATATATTATTTGAAATAGTTTCTGCGTGCTATTTATTCACACTTTTATTCATAGTATTTAATTTGGTCGTTAGAACTTCTGATTCGGTTGTAAGAGGTTAAAATATGTAAAAAGGCTATTTTTGCAGTTTTTGGCTGGATCTTAGTCTATCATGTAATTAATAGCTTTTATACTTTATTCATAATCTTGTGTTATCTTATTTTATACTTTGTAATATTGGTGGCTTTTTATATATCTAATATAATTTGGTTATTATGCAAAACTGAAGTGGATAAGAAATAGTATCATGAAGCGTGACTTCCGAGATGAAACACAAAAGTCCTAACACTGGAAGCACCAACTCGTTAGAACATTGAAATATTTACAAGACTTTCCTAGCGTACACCTACTTGATAATGGCAATAATGATCTAGATGTTTAGTTGCCAAAAAAGACAATCTTTTTTTCTTGCTTTATTCTTAGAAATAAATATAATCACAAATTTTCAATCTACAGCCACCTCTCTATATCTTTTTGTTATTGTTATTATTTTAATTATTTATTTATTTAAACTTTATTGTACACACTTGTATACATTCGTTATAAGAACATTTCAAGTTTTATTATAGGTACAATTGGCCTTATTGCTATTAGCAATTTCTTCCAGGTAACCTTTGGATGGATGGATTTTGTCAGGGGTATTATGGGTCTCCCTTGCCTGGGAGCTGGAGGCGGAGGTGGTTGCCGCCGTATATAATTATACGGCGGTTAAGAAACGGATGGGGGAGCCTCTAGCTCCCGGGGAATTGGAGGAAAAAAGAAAGGTAGAGAGAGGGGTTAGATTGGAGAGGTGAGGGCGGGACCTAGCGGACGCGCAGTACGGTAGGTATACTATCGACGCCATCCGCCCGGTCCTGCCCGAATGGCTTAATAGAAGATGGGGCTTCCTGACGTTCCGTCTGGTGCAGGTGCTGACCGGGTACGGGTGCTTCGGTTGGTAGCTGTACCGGATAGCACGCAGGGAGCCGACCGCCGTGCGCCATGAGTGCGGCGTTGAACTGGACACCGCGCAGCACACACTTTCCGAATGTGCTGCGTGGGAGGAGCGGCGCCGCATTCTGGTTGCGGCGGTAGGTGATGATCTCTCGCTGCCGAGCGTCGTCAAAGCCATGCTCGGCAGCGAGAATGTGTGGAACGTTGTTGCTTCCTTCTGCGAGGAGGTCGTCTCGCAGAAGGAGGCGGCGGAGAGGGTTCGCGAGGAGGACCCTCTAAGCGGCCCTCTCCGCCAAAGAAGAACTGGTAGGAGGAGGCGCCAGTTCACGCGCCTTCTCCCGCCACCGTAGCCGGACCTAGGGGACGTGGGTCGGGGCACCATCTTCCCATTGCACAGGTCCGGCGGACGAGAAGGAGACGGCCAGTGTGTACCCGGCTGTCTCCTTATAAGACGAAGGCCCGGCGGCGGCACTTCTGCTGCTGGGCTACACCGCTGGGGTGGCACGTTGAAGTCTATAGAGCTCTCGTGCCGCCCCAACCATAGCGGAAGACGTACATCGTGGGGTTTTAGTCCGTGCGAGTCGGACATAACCCACCCTCTCCCCCGGGAGGGTGGATATCCATAAGGGATTTCCTCACGTATAAAAAAAGGGGTATTATGGGTGTAGTTGAAAATAACAACTAGTTAATACCGCCTAAATTAGTGCCATTATATTATATTGTTTATTCGTGTCATATTAAAGTCTGTGGTAGGATCACATCTGTCTACCAGGTCTGTAATCAAAGATATATTAAATAATGCTGTGTGTACGGCACAGAATGTACATTGTTCGAGATATAATAATCTATTTGATAATAACGAGGCTTATACTTGAGTGAATTGAATTGTAGTAAATGTGGTCGAACAACTTTCCCCGTATAGGATTACCCGCTGTTGCGCTGAACCACTCGTATCGTATTACGCTATAACGAGTAACATACGCACATTTATACGGAATTTAGTTTTAACTTATTTATCTCAAGTCACTTGTAAGTTATCCTTAAGTTATATCCTATTAATATAGTTAATGTTATTAAGTTTGTGAGAATATATACAACTTTGTTACTCTTTGTCGTAAAAACGTATTATCAAATTTTGATGAAATAATGTAACTTATATCAGAATAACTCATAAGTTATAATTTTTATTCTTATTGTTTAATTAACCGCTCGTCTGATCTTCTAAGACCCAGATTTCAAAATGGCGGATCATATTTTTAATTAGTTTTTAATCTAACGACATCATAAACAATACATTTCAAAGTTTCGTAAAAAATATACAAACGAAAAATAATTTAAAAACATATTCTACGTCAAAATTATCGTTTTACAATACGTAATTAATTTCAATTTTTTTTAATAAATCACGTTTTTTTAAGCTTTTGCTACCAACAGTCTATTGACCTGTGCCTTATGAGGTTCATTCGTTTGTATGGAGCTTAAACCTTTACGGTGTTATTATAAAAAAGTTAAATACGCATTGAATACTTGCTTTAAAAAGGTTACGTTTTAAATGCACCGCGCACGCTGAATGTTCAACATCTTGCTCTTTTGTCTAGCTCTGGTTAGGTTAGGTTGGACTTGCGAAAAAAGGATAACGCGAACTTACCTAAGGCGAGCGCGGTGCATTTAGTACGAAATCTTTTTAAACCAAGTATTTTATACGTATTTAACTTTTTTGTAATAACGCCGTCATGGTTTTGGACAATACAGGGCTTAAATTATCCAGAGTATAATGGAAAATAACAGGTAAGTGTATAGAAACGATACCGTTTGACTAGCTTGAGAACTGTATCAACGTGAGTAGCATAATCCGTTCAAAGTTACACGAAGACGATGCATGCCGTTATCATTTATACAAATAGAAATGCAGGCCAACTCGTTGACGGCCTCTTGTATCTTAATGAATACATTTTATTTTATATTAGACTGAATCGAAAGTGATATTAAATATCTACATATTACAAAACTCAATTACTGTGTGTCTATTCGTTAGTACTTTGGGCCTGATCAGCGTGATTTTATTTGGTTACTGAGTAATTTTGTAGGTTAGGTCATGGAATAAGTACTGTGCTGATGTGTAAATTATGTATAAAAAGGTTAGTGACATAATCATTACGTTGGTTTTTCTGACCGATTTATCACATAGGGCAGTTATTCAGTGTAAAGAAACATGGGTATAACATACCCAAGTCTGTAATAGCGCGGGGTTTTATTGTTACGTACTGGATTTGTACTAAAACATATATCTTTCTACGTTCGTTCAAATAATTATACATTTCTTTTTCGTTTAGAAGGTATTTAAAGGAGATTTACATTAAAAAAATCGAGGCAGTCATAAGGACTGCCGACAAAATGATAACTCAAAACAATCTGTGTTCTTTTGAATGTTTAAATTTATTATGGTCTGAATTATTTAAATTTCATAAATTGTATACCTATTGAAATTATAACACCTGGTTTTCACATTTATTAGCACTTGGAACAATTATTATATAATTATTATATAGTTTATTAAGTTTCAAACATGTGAGGGCTGTATAACCTCAATACCGAATATAAATATTAGATATACATAGGCTGCTATACGAGTACTACGCGTTGCTAGTGTAAAACAAGCCGCGTAAGTGCAATCCGGTCGGTCACACTTACTAGCATGTCATCACGCAAAATCGTAAGTTTATCTACTGCCAAGAAAATACCGTTTAACGCACCTAAAGAAGTTTCCAATTTAATAATTATCTTTGTAACACTAAATTCAAATCCTAACTAATATTAGAAATGCGAATGTTTTCGAATGAATTTCTTTGGTTGTATGTAACGCTTTCAAGGTTTAATTATTTAATCTATCATTATTACATTTTACATGTGCGTTCTCAGTAATACAGGAACGGACATAGAGTACATTTTATTTAAAAAAATATAAGAAAAAAAAATTTATCAAGGCAAACGAACAGGTGGGTCACCTGATGTTAAGTGATCACCACCGTCCATAGACACTTGCAACTCCAGGGTAGTCGCAGGTTCGTTGCCAACTTTTATTAAGAGGGGGGAGGAATGGAAGAGTAGAGGGGAAGGTGAGGAGAGGTAGGCCTCCAGCGTTCTCACTGACCGAACGAAACGCAACAATGCAAGCACTGTTACTTTACGTCGGTTTTCTGTGAAAGGATGGTACTATCTAGAGCGAGCCGACCCATTCATACTGAAGCCAGTTATAGCTTCAGATTGGCTCTTCCACCTCTAAATTAAATAGGAAGGATATATAAAATATGCATTAACGCGAGCGTATTTATAAGTAATAACCAGCATTAAGATAATTTTGTGCTAACGGCTCCGTGTAAAAACCCGATTAGGCCTCCCACGGCAGCGGCTCAAGCCTAGGTTCGATCCCTCGGTAGGGAGCCCTTGAGTGCGTTGCTTGCGCGATACGGTGACACACAAATATACATCACTGCTACAACACTACACGATCACCCCCACACACGTGCACGCCTACACGCTTACACATGAAAGTGGAAGGGTTTACTTTTTTTCCCTTATCGAACTGAAAACTCTCAATTTTCCAATAATAAATATATGGAGGAGTTGGTGAGGCGTGTATGCTTGGTACACATATACGTTTCAACAACTCATACGTATAGGAATAGTTAGCTAGGTTAACTAAGATAGATCGCGATTTTGCATGTAACAGGCAACAGCCAAGCCGAGGTGTGCCGTGCACCCTTGAGATGATTGCCAAGATAAAATCGGCTGAGTGCCTTAAGCGCTCGCCTTAGTAGTCCGGTGAAGCTGTTAAGACCTTGCTGGGTCAATAGCGTAGTCATTTCGAAAAAAAAAAAAACTCCGTGTAAAACTTACAATTATGTAATTAAGTGTTGTTGTACCATGCCGGCACCAATCAAAACTGAATTAATATTTAAATTACATTGTAGAATTAGAAGCATTTTATCATAAAATGTATATAAATGGCCTGTTGCTTAAATTATAAGTTAAAAAACATATGTTGATATTTATTCATTATTACATTCGGATTGTAGAATATGATAGTGATCATAATATGTTGTTTGTTTAAGAATATATTTGTAACTATTATGGATTTTTTTAAACATCAAAATCCTTCGACCGAGGTCAACCGGTTGTCCAAATGGAATTTGGTGACCGCTGGCCTTATATTATGTAGGATAGTTGGGTGTGATTTGACGGAGTAATTATTTAAATTAAAAAAAGTAGTGTGTACCTACAGTTTATATCCGGTAGTAATTAAACTTATTATTTCCTAAGATTTTAATATATATTAACAGCGTTAATAATACAGACAACACAAAATAATTTTTAAAAGTGTGCGATAGTCACTACAATTCAGTAGAAAATAATGTACTATAGATTTCAACATATCTTCCTCCCTCCCTTTTTTTGTATATCTTTCGAGTACATTAAGAATATACTATCTCATTCTCTTATAGAGTAAAACGTACATATAACGACGACTGACAACAAAAGTAAAAACTCAAAAGAATGGTTTAACATAAATGGAATACATTCTTATTTATTATTAGGTGAGATTGTGGCCATATAGCTAAAACCTATAAAGTATAATGATCTTTATTATTATTATACTTTCTAAATGTATTAAATTAAACATATTCTCCCACAAACACCTATTAAGTACAGCTTACGTCTTCATCAATAATGATAGAAATATAAAGTGTGACCTACTGCTCATACCCAGTTACAATTATCACACGCTTTGAAGTCCGTTTTAAAAACAGTATATTGAATACATTTTGAAATTTAATAATTATTTTTACTTTTAGGTAATGACCTTAAAAAAATACTGAACACAATAATATGGTAATTGATTAAAAGTTATCCATCAAGTACGTAGTACACGTTTGGCGGAATGGGTTTTAGCGTAATTTTATTTTGACAATACAAGGAGGTGAAATAAGTTAATTTTTATTCAGTTACAGCAAGCTGTTTAAAATAGAGTGTGTTCTTATAGTCATCAATTAACCTAGTGCATTCCCTGTGGTCAATTTTATTTGCGTAGTAAATATACTAGAAGCTGCTGCTATTCTAGGTATAAAATAAAATGGTATCTTTAGATATATTAGAAAAGTAGCCACTGCCAGCGACTTCATTCGCGTGGAATAGTTACTTCAGTCTAACGCCAACCCGCAGCGGAAGCTCTCAAGACGAACAAAAACCCGATTTTGAAACACTTTTCATTAGTGCTCCACTCCAGTTGGTTTTAGCGTGATGATATACATATAGGATACATCCTATAACCATACCCGATAAATGAGTTATATAACACTGAAATAATGTTTCAAATCTAACCAGTAGTTCCTAAGATTACCCCCTACCACATCACAAACTCACAAATATTACCTCTTTATAATATTATATAATACTAGCTGTTACCCGCGGCTTCGCACGCGTTTTATTAAATATATTAAATAAATTTAAAATTGTGATCACACATCTAGTGTAAATTAAAATAATACTCTTTCAAAAAATATTTGTAAGTATCACACGCACATCATCTACTGTAACAGGTAACATGTACATTATGTATGTGAATACTAATAGTGAATCAAATGGGATGGGATTTATCATCAGCCACATAGCTGGAACTTTAAACTGTTATATATCATCCTCAGTGCTCACTTACACTATATAAAAAAGTAATGAAAATATTAAGCTAAACATTATCGGTCAATATGTGTTAAACATTTTATTATATAGATATAATATGTCCATAGTGTCGATATAAATAAGTTATTATCATACCTTGCTATAATTTAAATCACATATAAACATATGTTTTCAATTACAACAGCGATGCCCTTGGTGTTACAGTTGTTCATAGGCATTTACCGTCAGGTGGGCTGTCAGCCTGTTTGCTGCCTATTGGCATAAATATATATATATATATATATATATATATATATATTTATATTATTTATTATATTTATTCTTGGAGTCCAGTACAGCACACGTCAAACGAACGACGAATGCACGGATAACAGTTTATCATTACATAGTGTAAAACAAAATCCTATTCCTCGTCTGTCTATATGTATGTTCGCGATAAGATCAAAAACTACAGAACGCATCTTCATGTCGCTTTCACTAATATATAAAATGATTCTTAGGCATGGTATAGGTATAGTTTGTCTTATTATCAGGGCGGGCAACGTCTGCTGAACCCGCTAGCTTAAAATAAAACAGCTAATTAGTTACTTATTTGCCCGTAAAATTCCCGTTCAAATAGGTCTAGCCGTTTCGGAGATTACCCGGAACAAATAAAAAACAGACATATCGATAGAATAAAAAAAAAAATGATATTTACAGCGTCACATATATCCCTAATATAAAATACACTCACTTTACTTTTATTACACTAATATATCACAAATCAAAAATTGGGAACAAAACTAACGTAGAAATAAAGTTTTTGAGGAGTTTTGGCGGGATTATAGTCTGTCATGTAGTGGATTTTATATTTTATTCATAATCTTGTGTTACTTGTCTCTATATCGTGTTAAATTGGTGACGTTTTATGTAACATGGTTCATTTATTGTGCATAAGTGAAATTATAGAAAAATAATAACACGAAGCATGAATTCTGTGGTCTTGAAAATTAAGGAGATAAAAATTTACGAAATATTATATAGAGTATTTGGCCCTTATACCTTTACATTATCTGGGACATAGAAGAAAACTACCTATATTGACAACTTTAGAATTGGCAGTATGGATTAATTCCTTCGACTATCTTAGTGGACGAATATTATTACTACTAAACTTTTTGAATAGCAACACAAAATAAACTTTAGAAATGTTTCCGATATAAACGTACCACGTATAATTAAAAATTGGAAACAAAGGTAGCGTAGAATAAACTTGTTGAATAGGGACACAAAATAAACCATGAAAATATTTGCGATAAAATGTTATCGCGTTACCATGGCAACACATATAATACTGACATTAACACGCAGCGGAAGCTTCCAAAATAGCCCGATTTTGAAACATTCTTCATTATTGCTCAGCTCCTACTGGTTTTGACGTGATGATATGTAGCCTATAGCCATCCTCGATAAATAAACTATCTAACACTAAAAGAAACTTGCATATCGCACCTGTAGTTCTTGAGATTAGCGCGTTCAACCAAACAAACAAACTCTTCAGCTTTATAATATTAGTATAGATAGACTAGCGTCGCCCATAACTTTGTCTGCGTTTGTATTCTTTATAAAAAAAAAATATGGGGCAAGATAGTTTTTTTTAATAAGAGTAGCCTAAGTTGCTTCTCATAACAGTGCCTATCAATGAAAGTAGTGTTAAAATCGGTCCAACCGTTTTAAAGATTAGCGGCAACGAACAGACAGACAAGTATTTTAAAATTTATTTCTTATAGTAAGTACCGTATGACGAGAGGTCACCGGCGTTCTATGTGTTCAAAGGATACCGGTGAAGTTAAAAAGTCTGGTGTACAAGCGCATTATCCGAACGGTCTTGTTGTACGAAACGTGCAACGAAACGTGGCCGGTCCTAGTTAGACATGTCCAGCAGTTACATGTCACAGATGAAAATGCTGCGATAGATGTGTGGCGTTACGCGATTACGCGTTCAAAACGAATACATTCGTGGTAGCGTTGGAGTCCGTGACATCGCAGACAAGCTGCAGGAGAGTCAACCCCTTTGGTACGACCACATAAGTCGCAGGCCACCAGAATACGTCGGAAATAGATGCCTCAGCATCAGTGTACAAGGCCCAAGGTCTCGCGGTAGGCCAAAAAACGCTGGTTGGACGTGGTGAAGGCGGACTTCAGAAAAATAACCTCACACAGAAGGATGCCGAAGATCGGGCAAAGTCGAGGAAGTTTAGTAGGAAAGCGGACCCTGAAATCATCTCCGGAAAATGCTAGGAAGAAGAAGAAGACCGTATATATTTCTGTTTATTTCGTATAGTAATAAATAATTATTCTGACATTAAAAACAGACACTTTGATATATCAATAAACTTACCCCTAGGGATTTCCAATAAGCAAATTTCCCCTAATCAGAAAAACTGTGAACTTTTAGTCACTGTGCCCGCTTCAATTTATTCCAATACTCTTTTCAAGCGAACCAAATTTGGTTAGTTGGAGAAATCATAACAAATATATGATAAAATGTAGATTTAAACAATATACAGTAACTCTTAATGTATACCTGCATTTGTTAAGCAAGAAACAAGTGACAATTATTTAGAAAGTGACCGTTCACTTGATTATACAGATAAGAAAATGTGTACTGAGAGTGATAATTATGGAAAATATTTACACACTTTCCTAGTAGCATCATGTTTCAAAGTTGTTTTACATACATTGACGGTTGAGAAATTAATGTAGAATATTAAAAGTGTGTGTGCGTATGTAGACGCGTTAGAAGTTATACTTCTTTGGCGTAACAAAATAAATATCTTTTCGAAAATTTTAGCTTTCGCCTTATTCTACGTTTGTAGAAAAAACGAAACTAACAATAGAAAAAATGTATTTAATACATTGAAAGTTTTAATACATAGAAATACAAAGAAACAAAATGTTGACTATAGCTAACTTCAGGGTGTCGGGTTTTCGTGACGGCGTGCGCACATCGTAATAACTTCAGGGTGTCGATTTTTCGTGACGGTGTGCGCGCGCATCTTAAAATTTACTCTCATCATATTTCCCTAAAGCGCTAAAAGATCTATAATTTCATAAATAATTCAACAAGACACGAAATTCTTGTAAAGTATGTGGTAACGTTATTGAATTTAGCATAAATTCTATAATATTATATTAAATATTCGTAATTTATACAACTTAATATAGGCTTAATATAGCCAATAATATCATTAATCATTATTTTGTAAGATAATGATATAGTAATGGGCGTTGAGTGGTCGAAATACAACCATATTTTCTAAAATTATATTTTGACATTAATTGAGTTTTTTTGCCGAATAGTATACAGATATCGTAAATAAAGATCGCAATGTATAATGAATAGAGATTAATAAATTAAGGCTTTATCTCGTCTACGGTAAGAAAAAGAATCTCCCATTTTTTTATAGCCAATACTAAAGCTCTTCAAAATCTACAAAAATAAAAAAATAAAAGAACTCGGTTGACAATCGGAAAAGAAGATGTACTTAACTGTAAGCCTGTTTATATATAGAAGGTATTCTAATAATGCGATTAAAAATGAATCTCTTTTAACAAATATTTTAGAACACGAAAAATTGGTAATTAACCACTGAACTGACCAAAACTATAAGGATTTAAGTTCCGTATAAACGAATTTACAACTCATGAGGCACAAGACAACAGGCTGCTGGCAGCAAAAGCTAAAAAAATCTGATTTATTATAAAACTTTGAAAAATAACAAATTATGTATTATAAAATCATAACTGTCATGTAAAAAATATTTTTTCTTGCTACGCCTTTTTTTACTAAATCATGAAATTTAAAAAAAACATGAAAAACATGGCCCGCATGTTAAAAACATTAAGAACTAGGTCCTAAAAATCAGTCAAGAGCTTAAAAATATTGGCTAGAAATATTTAGCCAGGTTCAAGGAAGCCATGGATATTATTACATACTTTATTTTCAAGGTATCTATTAGTGTATGCCATGTTGAAGGTTATGCAACATGATCATAATAAACATGTCCGTATTTATTCCAGTTAAGCTAGTTTTAGTATATTAATAAATTTTCTTAAATACCGATTAATTTAACACATTTGGTAAAGTCGAGTTTGTCGCTGATCATAACCTAAAATATGTTATGGGAAAAAAATACATAAAAACACATATCAAAGAATATGTTAAGTTAATTTAATGATTTCTTTCTTAATTCAATAAACAATAAATTAATAAGAATTTGAATATGATGTAAAATCAATTTTTCTCAGCATATATTTGCAATTAGCTATGCCAGTGATTCTATTCGCGTGAAAAATTAATGTAAAAAATCGGATGGGCCATTTACTTTCGTCCGTGTTCTCGTATCGTCATTAAAATTACAATAACTTTTGATATAGTGAACCGATTATAATGAAACCTAAACCAAATGTTACTCGAGGATATGCTTTATGATTTTTTAAACAATATAAAAAAGATAAAATTAATGCTAATATCACTTTTTTTTTTCGGAATGACTACGCTATTGACCCAACAAGGTCTTAACAGCTTCACCGGACTACGAACAAATATCACTGAATACAATTATTATTACTAATAGTGATACTAGTATTATCGATCAAGTTAGTGGGAGTGATAAACGGAATATACCTACACAACTACAACAACGTATGAGAGTATAGAAATAAGTCCGTTGCCCACACTCTAAAGATATTAAAATCCGTCCTCGTACGAGATTGGTTAATCTACGAACATAGCCATTGGTTATAATGCATCAATGACTTAAATGCAACACGTCTAGATTTATGCTCGGTGATTACGTAGATGGTAATAAAGTTTTCGAAGTTTTGAAGTAATGGCTCAGTGTTGCTTAGAAGCCATTCGATAGTAGTTCAATTCAAATGTATCGACAGCTGTCGATGTGTTGAAGGAAAACATCTTAATGTAACAACAGTATGATGGAAAGCTGGTTTTCTATTGTTTTTTGGTTATACGTTGGAAATCTGACACCGAAAATTTATAGATTTAGGACGTATCTATATGAGGTAGATGATAGAAATGTTATTATTTCGCACGCAATAAATGTTAATGTAATTATATCAAGTACTTTACTCAAATAAGACGATTTAACATATTTTTTCGTTAAGCAAAAAAGTTACTAAATATAACAACCAATCATTGCTATATCCAAAATAGCATTGCGCAATATTCGCTGAAATATACGAATCGAGGTGTAGATATCAACCAATGAAACACAATTAAAAGTAGTTCGTTTCCGTTTACGAAATTCACACATGACTGTATTCGACCAATCACAGTGACTCATTTGTGTCCATTTTAACTAAAATCGGTATTCTTAGTGTTTGGATATTAATCTTAATTCCTAACTAATATTATAAAAGCGATTATGAGTTTGTTTGCTCGTTACACTCTCACGCCTTAACTATTCAACCGATTATGATGAAATTTTGCATAGACATTGTATAGAAAAGGAATAGGGTGCGTTTCACCAGGAAAAATATTACTGCTCCCGAAGAATAATAGGGAGTCTACATTAACGTAACGTAAACACAATCGTGGCCAAAAACCAATATGTCATAATTATAGCAGATTTATATGACAAATATTTTAATGAAATTTACGAAATAATAATTGCTATATAAAACATTATCCATCGTTTATTCGGGTATCGGATACTTTATACTGAGTATTCAAGCGGTGTATTATGATAATTGTGCCTTGCTGCATGGCTACCAATATTCACGTGGTAATAAACCTATTACAGTCATTCTATTTTTGTTTGTCACGTTTCACAAATTTCAAATATAAATCAGGCTTTCAATAGATTTACAGAAAGGCAAGGGACTGTAAGTTCGATAAATCGCCATTACTTTTTAATTTAACTTGCTATGGTAAAGTGTAATGGCATAAAACAAAATGGGTGTGTCTTGATATCTGTGTTTCAGAAGTGTATTGATCTCTTAAAATAAAAATAATAGTAAAAAAACGCCAACATTAGCCTGAAGTATAGCTTTATTTTATTATTTAATAAAATTAATAATTTCAACGATGCAAAACGTAAAAACTTATGACGTCATAAATAATATTGAAGTTAAATGATTATTAGTTATTAAGTAATAGCTTCTTCCTGCGTGGAATAATTACTTTAGGCTAACATTAACACGCAGCGGAAGCGCTTAATAGGGAAAAACACCCTATTTTAAAACATCATTCAATGGTCCTCCGCTCCTATTGGTCTTAGCGATATATGGTCTATAGCCTTCCTCGATGAATGAGTTATCTAACACTGAAATAAATTCAGTAGTGCCTGAGATTAGCGCGTTCAAGAAACAAACTCTTCAGCTTTATAAAATATTAGTATAGTTAATGACCTTAGTCCTTTTTAGTAAATAATTGATATTTTTTCATTATAAACATTTGTGAATACTTTGTGTCTGACGACTGAAGTATAAACAATTAAAAGTACCGTACAAAATTTCGGTTACAGGGATCTGTTTTGGACATTTTTTTTAAATGTTCAATGGGTATTTTGGTTTCCTTTTAACTATGAATGGGATTAATTAACAAAATTTTCCTTATAAGTAAAAAAATCTATACATATCTTTAAATAATGTAACTTTTTAATTCTAAGTATTTAGAGAATTCAATTTAATAGCAATTTCTATAGGAAACATAATCAACAAGTTACTTTAACTGTACGAAAACAGTTTTGTTATAGTAACACATAAATCGATAGATAAGCCTACATCTCTAACGTGAAGAGTGAAATTAATTCTTAATATCACACGCTTCATAAAGCATCTTCTTTGTAAAAGATAAAATACAGAGTCAACTTACCATACTAGATAGTTAAAATCACTTCACGGAAAACTAGTTTCAAAGCAAATTAAAGTGTATACAAAGTTGTTATTAAAAATCTAAGATATTTAGACTATAGTTCAAGGCATTAGATGACGTACTGGTGTTTCACGTGCGCCGTACAAGAGACCCTACGTTAAACTGGCGTCTTTCATTGAGAAACACGTTTTACAGCGCGTTGCAGCTAATAGATATTTTATTATAAATTAAAAAAAAAACTTAATATATGAATATATTGAATTTCGATGAATAATTTATAAATATCACATGTCCTAACTTAAACAGCAGCAAAACGATATGTAATATACATCTTATTTTTTTAATAATTAATGTATGTTTCGAGAATATTTTAAATTTCCACAAGCCGTTACGAGTGAATAAGCTTCTTGTAATATTTCTTACTACAAACAGAGATACATATATTATAGAGTTAAGAATGTTCGCGAAAATTCATTTGCATTATAAAGCTATTTAGTTAATACATTTGACTGTATTTTAATTTTAGAATTATTATAATCTTCATCGTTTTCTCGAGTATTTATATTCATTTAATTATTTTTATTTGTAATAAAATAAAACAGCTTACTTTAAGTATGTAAGGTTGCTCAAAGGTTCAGCTTTAATTTATTTTTTTGTATAATATTCTGAATCCATATTTATATATATAATAAGAATGTAAACGTAACGTGTCTGTACTTTTTAGATTTTTGAGAAAAAAAAGTGCAGGCATTGACTTTAAAAACATTTTTTATATCAATGGTTGCATGTGTCTTGGAATAAGTAGTAAAATACAGTACCTGGGCGACCAAGCCTAGCTCGGTTCTTTAAAATACATTTTTTAATTAAAATAGACTGTTGGGTTTGCCTTATAAAATTAACATTTTTTAACAAAATAAAATTAGACTAATATAACTCTTCTGCTGTCACTCGGATTCGAACTGGGGTTACACGGATTTTCGCAGCAACCGACTTCCATCTAAGCTATTTTTGTTTTGAAAATGGCGGCGAAATTTACCTTTAAATTCTAGCTATATTTTTTCGTTGCCAGAAAAATCAGTTAAAAGAAATTTTCTATGAATAAAATCTAGCTAGATCGATTTATCGTCCGGAAACGACCTACATACTCAGTTTCACGGAAATAGACGACGCCATTTGCGAGATCCTGAATATAAACAAATATAAAAATATACAAGGATTGCTCGTTTAAATAAGGTTCAATCGTTTTTAGAAATGTCTGTCTATATATTACACTCATCAAAAAAGTCTAAGCAACATATACAAATTTAAATTTTAGGATGGTTCTTCACATTATAACGTTGTATTTTATTTTTAAAATAATATCTTTAGGGTTCTATGATGTAAAAATAACAGCTGTTGTCTTTATAAGTTCTTTTAATAACAGAAATGAACAATATTAGAATATACTGTAGAAACTAAGATATCATAAGAAATTAAACTTTTTTTTACAAAATGAAATTTCTAAAGAAAATGTATATATTGTGAAAGAATAGAACAATTTAATACAAAGTATGGTCTCCTCTGCTATTCAGAACTTGTCGGCAACGATTATTTATTGAATTAATGAGACTGTTTATGTCATCTTGCGGTATTCGCTCCCAATGGAATTGTAGCAAATCCTTCAGCTGTTGGGTTGTTATCGCTCCGTCCAAGTCCTTCAAAACACGTCTCTGGAGCATGTCCCATGCGTGCTCGATGGGGTTGAGATCTGGTGATTGTGCAGGCCAGGGCAATACCGGATGTTCTCCGTTGCATAGTATTTACTGGTTCGCCGAGCTGTATGTGAACGCGCTTTGTCATGCATTAACCTAAAATCGGAGCCAAAGGTTTGTGCAAATGGGTAGACATAAGACCTGAGAATATCCTCAATGTAATTTTCAGCATTCATTCATGTTTCCATTTACAAAAACGAGCTCAGTTCGCCTGTTCTTCATAATACCCGCCCATAACATAA
>JACEII010000057.1:271929-445736 GCA_014332785.1 Antheraea mylitta | reverse complement strand
GGGCGGGTATTATGAAGAACAGGTGAACTGAGTTCGTTTTTGTAAATGGAAACATGAATGCTGAAAATTACATTGAGGGACCTTATGTTTACCCATTTGCACAAACCTTTGGATCCGATTTTAGGTAAATGCATGACAATGCGCGTTCACATACAGCTCGGCGAACCAGTGAATACTTTGCAACGGAGAACATCCGGGTGTTGCCCTGGCCTGCACAATCGCCAGATCTCAACCCCATAGAGCACGCATGGGATATGCTCCAGAGACATATTTTGAAGGACTTCGACGCAGCGACAACAACCCAACAGTTGAAGGATTTGCTACCATTCCATTGGGAGCGAATACCGCAAGATGACATAAACAGTCTCATTAATTCAATGAATAATCGTTGCCGACAAGTTCTGAATAACAGAGGAGACCATACTTTGTATTAAATTGTTCTATTCTTTACAATAAATACATTTTCTTTAGAAATTTCATTTTGTAAAAAAAAAGTTTAGTTTCTTATGTATCTTAGTTTCTACAGTATATTCTAATATTGTTCATTTCTGTTATTAAAAGAACTTATAAAGACAACAGCTGTTATTTTTACATCATAGAACCCTAAAGATATTATTTTAAAAATAAAATACAACGTTATAATGTGAAGAACTATCCTAAAATTCAAATCAGTACATGTTGCTTAGATTTTTTTGATGAGTGTATATGAAAAGAAATGAAATCAATTTCAAAAACATATGTTCTATAAAACCATCTTATAATATAACGACGTAATTAAATATACGAACATTAAAAACGAATCATTTATCATCCATCGCCACACTGAAATTAAATTTTATTACGCAAAATTAGAAATTAATTATAATAACCTCATTACAAAAATATTTAAAACAACACAGAATTAACAGCAGCCCGCTGTCAAAATTACATTTTCGTTTATCGTCGCTCGTTTGTTTTTAAATGTGGGATCCGATAATTTTGGATGTTGAATGCATCGTTTGCAACAAATCGTTGCAAAAGATAAACCACGATCCACGGCAAGCCACCACTAACATGAGAAAAATTCCCAATAGCCGTCGTTTGAGGACACCTAACTGGTCGCTTGAAGAAAAACAATACCTTTTAGAACTAATTAAGGAACGCAAACAAGTCGTCATTACCAAAAGTAACAACGGACCGAATCATTCGGAAGAAAAGGACGTCGCTTGGAACGAAATTTTGAGTAAGATGGTTGCAAAATTCGGTACGAAGTTTCATGGTAGCTCGATTAAGAAGGTGAAAACCCAATGGCAGAATATGAAACGAATTGCTCGCGAAGAAGTAGCTGCGAACGGACAGACGCTTGATAAGTATTCACGTCAATCATTAGAAGTGTGCAATATTTTGGAAATGGTTTACGATGGAATGCTCAAAACTGAAAGTGAGGGTTCAAATGAAACGACATTAACGACTAATGTTGAAATTAAAGCTGAATGTATGGAAGAGTAAGTTAGTTTGGTCAATGTCATTAAGGCTTATTACAAAAGATATCTCGGTTATACTTTGTCTAATACAAAACTGAGACGAATCGGACTATTTCAGTAGATAACAATTATTATCTTGTTGAATGTGTATAACACTGATACCACTCTTTTAGCCCTGTCGTGCTAAAATAATATGCTTTATGCCGCCCTTATTTATTATCAATAGCCTCTGCCCGCGACTTCGTCCGCATGGTATAGTTACTTTGGTTTTTTTTTTCTCGAACTGACTACGCTATTGACCTAGCATGATCTTAACAGCTTCACGCTTGACGCTTCACCGTATAGTTACTTTAGGCTAACGCTAACATGCAGCGAAAGCTCTCAAGAGGAAAAAACCCCGATCTTGAGACATTCTTCACTAGTGCTCCGCTCCTATTAGTCTTAACTTGATGATATATATCATATAACCTTCCTCGATAAATTAGTTATATAACACTGAAAGAATTTTTCAAATCGGACTAGTAGTTACTGAGGTTATCCCCTACGTCTCAAACTCGCAAACTTTACCTCTTTATAATATTAGTACAGATATTGTTGGTTGCGTCTCACATTTTGATATTACTTAGTTGACATCACTAAACCTTTATCAAGTTGTCAGTAAATTTACATGTTCTTATTTTAACTATCAAGTATTTAAATATGTTTACTGTGAAGCTAAAATGCACCCTGTTTTAATCGTTTCGATTTTCAGTGAAATTACGCAACCAAGTTGCAGTGGCATTAATACTAAATCCTTGTCTGTTGGTACAGAAAATGACAATGATAAAACTAATCAATTCTATTCCTCACCAACATCTCCTTCCGAACGAAACTTCGACATGAATGATTTCGAATCTGTCGGTGATACTAGAACACACGTACCGAAATTCAATAAATCTACAGAGGCTATGACTGAAACACCTTTCGTAGGTGATGGACGCCATAATAACATTACCAGGGAAATGCAGGAATATTTTAAGTAAGTAGAATAAATATTTGTTTTACGATCAAATAAAATAAAAATTTGCTCGTTGTTAAAAAGTATGTTGGACAAAATATGAAATACAGATTGCAACGCCATCTTGTGTTTGTAATAAGATTTTTTTATATAGGTGCACAACACTAGAGAGACAATTGAAAATAGAATCTCTTAAAGAAGAAAGACAAGTGATAAGAGCCATGAGAGAGGCCGCTGAACTCAATAAAATTATTGCAGAACAAAAATTAAAGCATGTGTTATGGATAACAAAACGAGAGATGGCGTGAGTAATATCTTTTTTATAACTTGTTTTAAGATCGATTATTGCTCAAATAATTTTAAAATATATATTTGGTATTGTAAACTAGTCTAAATATTACGTAGTTCATTATTCGTTTTTTATTATTAGGTGCAATCAGAAAATATTTCAACATTTTATTTCCTAAATTCATTTTCATTTTTTATAAAGTAGCGTAAACGTCAAAACTAATCTGTCAATAGACGTGACATCATTAAAAAAATGTTTTTATAACTACCTATCTGACTTGATTCTGCATAAAATTGGGCAATGGGCATTCAAAGATTGACATTGATTCTCGATTTTTTTTCTTTCGCTATGGCAGATGCCCATGTAGGCAATTTTGCCAATGTAAAGTGAAACAAATACACGTTTTAACTTAATACCAAATATTCAGTAAAACAACGTAGAATAAACTAAAATAGCAACATGTTAACATAAATAAATTTGCTTAAATAATTATGTTGATTTTTATGTTTTTACTTAGAAGTTGTCAACTCATAACTCGATTCAGTACACTAAAAATCGATTATTTAGTTGAAGTTTTTAAAATATTTTGCAGCTACTTTATATTTAATAAATGGTGAACATGTATACGACGAAATGTAAAAAAAGATATTGATTATAAGGGTACAATAAATAAAACTATGTAATACTTTTACGTGTAGTTCCTGAACGAATAACTTCGATCAATTAGTGGGGCACCATGTTAAATGTATATTCATTTTATATGATATTTTATTAATACAAAACACACAACTCAGAGGAAAGCTCCTATAGCTAGAGTGGTAGCGTATGCTATATATAAAATACTACGTAGACTATATGTCTAAAATTAATCCAGAAAACAATGCAATGGATTTTGTATGAGCTGCAAACGTAATAAAATGAATTGATCCAATCTGAGTAGGTGTTATTTTGTACTGATAGTGTTTCGACAAGGAAACAACAATTCCTTCGTTTTCATTCCAGTCCGTTAGTGGTATCCGCCACGAATTACGAACCCGTGCCCAACGCCGGGCGTTATAAAAGACGTCCGCGACATATTTTTATCGACCCACCCGACGATATCACGTCAGCGAACGATCAGTATCAGCCTGTCCCACGTAACAGAGCGTGCTCACGCCCACGCCCGCGTAACCACAGATCGCGCCGCCGCGGTCTGGGGGTTAACTTCGCTCCCGCGCACTCGATTAGGCTTCCCACGGCAGCGGCTCACGCCTAGGTTCGATCCCTCGGTAGGGAGCCCTTGAGTGCGTTGCTTGCGCGATACGGTGACACACCCATACATCACTGCTACAACACTACACGATCACCTCCACACACGTGCACGCCTACACGCTACACATCTTTGTGGAAGGGTTATTTTGTGAAAGATTTTTTCCCTTATCGAACTGAAAAACTCTCCAAATTTTCCGATAAAAATATATGGAGGAGTTGTTGAGGCGGATATGCTGGTACTCATATACGTTTCAACAACTCAAACATATATGAATAGTTAGCTAGGTTAGCTAAGTTAGTTCGCGAGTTTTGCATGCAACGGGCAACAGCCAAGCCGAGGTGTGCCGTGCACCCTTGAGCTGGTTGCCATTATAAAATCGGCTGAGTGCCTTAAGCGCTCGCCTTAGTAGTCCGGTGAAGCTGTAAAGACCTTGCTAGGTCAATAGCGTAGTCAGTTCGAGAAAAAAAAAAAAATTCGTTTTCATGCTCAATCAAATTGTTTGATCGACTGTTGAAGTCACATCACTATAATCAGTTGGCGTTGGCCGGCTGTCATTTTGATTGTAAAAAATTGTTCATAATTTTATAACAAAAAGAAATTTTCGTTATTCGTTCGCAACAAATAAACATAGAAATTCAAATATGAATTTTTTAAAGCCTAGATCATCTTATATACGAGCAATTACCAATATAAGGTAAGGCACATAGAAGTATAATTGGAGATTACGCAATCTATAAGTGCAATCACGTTTTTCATAAAATATTTTCCATTGTGATAAGTATGTTCAGTTTTTCTTTTTTTAACTTGTAAATATATTTTTCTTGTGTTTGCCATAAATAAAATTAATTGTCGTTTTTGTAAAAGAGTAATACGAATACCCGAACCATAAAGTAAGAGACTGATTCTATTTATAATGTTTACTTATGCAATGAGACGCAATTTATCTTGAAGTTTCAAGAACAATCAGTGTACGTACGCTTTTAAAACAAAGTAAGTAAGAGCTATTTTATTTGTGAATGTAATTACAAACGTTCTAATCATTCGTTTATATTACAAAAAACTGTGTTTTTAAAATTATAAGGTATGGCGGTGTTAAATGTGTCACCCTTGTATTAGGTATTTGTGATCATTACTAATTTAAAGTTAGTCTGTTAAATTAGGTATAACATAGATTCAAATAGTTTGATAAATATAGAGTAAAAATAAAGCATACTTTATTACTATCATAACCATGTCTTAAATGTAAGATGTTATCTCCGGAAAGCTTTTTAAACTACTTAATTGTGTGGGATTAAAATGTTTTTACATGTGGAACCTATGGTGATCGAGATGGCAATGAATTACGAAGGAAGGTTCTAGAAAGTGCTATCTAAAAATTTGATTCTATTGTGGTGTTTTCCCCTTTCTTAATTTTAATATCATTAGTTAATAAATCTTAGCATATAAGAAAAGCAACATTGCTGTCGATAATGCACCAAAAGACCTATAATAGGGGTTTTAAAAATGTAAACTCAATCGGTGTTATTACAAAAAAGTTAAATACTTGGTTTAAAAAAGGTTTCGTACGAAATGCGCCACTCTCGCCCGAAGCAAGATTGCGTTATCCTTTTTTAGCAAGTGTAACCTAACCTAACCAAAGCGAGACAACAGAGCAAAACGGTACACCAAATAAAAATTAGACTTAATAGTTATTCTTCTAATAGTCATTGTGCATTTCAAAATGCAGATGGTGACTAGAAAAGGTCTTGGTGTAAACACAATATTCAAAAGTTTTCTGTCGTTCCAGAATGTATGCTGGTGAACCTGGTTCTGGTGCAGGCAAAGGTGGTGGTGCTGGTGGCTCCATCAGAGAGGCTGGAGGCGCTTTCGGAGAGATGGGTGCTGCCAGAGAAGAAGAATACTTTCATAAAAAGGTATAATTTGTTTTATTTAAGATTTTATAAGTATATCTTTGATTGTATGCTAAATTATTGAGGGTAATTGTTTATAATTTAATTATAGGTTTATATAAATATCTTCTTATATCCTTAGCATTAAATGGTTTATTTGTGAAAGTTGTTATAGGTTTCTAGGAATAGGTCATAAAATGTATTTTAATAATTTTTACAGATGTCTGTATGTCTGTTACTATGAATTCGCATCCCTGGTAAAGTACTGAGTTCACAATAAAAACAAAAATTATAAAGTATATCTTCTAGAATAATTAAGTCGTTGTTTCATTTAAATCTGTCTACTCTATCCAAAGTTATTGTAATTTAAATGACGTCGCAGCATAAGTAAGAGAGACAAATAGATAACTAAATGGACTTACTTCATTAAGATGACTTTATGAATTACTGTTCTCTTTACATAAATTTACAAGTGGATGAAGTTGCGGGCACTGCTGGTGTAATATATGTTTATAATGAATTCTTGTAAAATAATGTTGTGACATACTGTATACAAAATTTCAGGAATTTCAATTTCTATTATAACTATGTATTTTAAAATATGGTTATTATCAATTAATTTTTATTATTTGTGCAGAAACAGTGGAGTTTTGTGCTTATAGTGAAAAAAATGACGTAAAAGTGCAGGAGAAATATGTCATAATAGATATAAAAATATATATTAGTAGTATATTTTACATTGATAAATTCCTAATTCTAGTTGATTAACTATCATGAAAGTGCACATTTAAGTGTTGTTAAATAGAAATGTTTTTACTCTTTTGTTATAACTTGCCACTAAATGGTTGTAGGTTGTACTCAATTGATACTAAGTTTCATATTGTAATTTGCTGTCTTTGCATGTTTCACACAGGTGTGATTATGGAAAATATAAGCCTTCCCTTTATAATAGGACCCTAAATAAAATGTAGATGGAACAACTAAATGTCAATTTGTCTTTTGTTTAATTTAATTATTTTTTAAGGTGAAATTCCTATGGGATGTCCTTAAAATTTCTATCTTTTTTGTCTTATGATAAATAGTAGGGCTGAACACTGTATTAAGTAGAGTGCTGAGGACATTGACTCTTGTCCGATCACTGAAGTTAGGCAACTTTATCATGGTTAGTACATGGATGGATAGCCGCATGAGAACACCGCTTGATGTTGACTCCTAGTTGTATTTTTTTAACGAAAATAATCATAGTAATTCAAATAATTACTTTAATAGAAAAGTTTCACTTCTATCACTCTCTCTATGACACACCCTGTTTTTTTATATGAAGAATTTTTAAACCAAATTTTTCCTGTATGGCTTTTTAAATAATTTCTTTTCTACCAATTTTGCCCTGTGTTTACAACACAATAAAAAACAATTGGCCAAGTTTGATTAGACTGAAATCAATTGATGTGTTGCGCTTACATACATTCGGTGATATATATATAGCTTAAATGTGGACAAAATCGTGGGTACTTGCTAGTATTCACTTGGTGAGAAAGTTTGTATTTAAATTGACACAATTATTAATATATAGTCCTTCATCCTGTACTAACTCTTTCATAAATTTTCCAAACAGTGATTAAGAAAAGAATGTTAAACTTAAAATTACAAATTTTATTTACAGCAAAAGGAACAACTTCGGGAGCTAAAAAGTCAACTGGACAGTGAAATAGATTTCCATGCTCAACAAATCAAACACCATCAAGAAGCCATCAACCGTCACAAGTCAAAATTATCTGAAATTGATAAGAAGTGAAGTACATACCACATTATAGATGTCCATCGAACTGATGAAGTCTCTGTCAATGTTGTTAATAACACAATAAGTTAAAAGATTATAATTTAAGTTTGTTATTTCAGCTTTTATTATGTTTAGTTAGAGATACATATTATAATAAATATATTGATGGGCATTAACTGTTTTTTTATTGGTGTTCAAATTAACATTACAGAGTACAATCGTTAAAAACTAACCTTAGGTCGCGGCCCGCCTTGTATGTGTTCTTATTGGATAACTATAAATTTTAAGAGAATTAAGCCTGTAAAAAAATTGTAACTATTTAACATATAAATTTAAAATTTTGTGCACAAATATTTTACACGTTTGTGGGATGAAATCTAGCAAATGCTTAAAGTAAGATTTAATTTCATTACAAAGTAATTTTGTTATTTTCCACCTTTGCCACCTCTGTGTTTATTAAGAGATTAAATAAAAGAAAACGTTTCTTAGTGAGTTACACCACAAATACAAATTACTTTCCAAATTTCATTTTTTTTTTCTCGAACTGACTACGCTATTGACCTAGCAAGGTCTTTACAGCTTCACCGGACTACTAAGGCAAGCGCTAAAGGCACTCAGCCGATTTTATTTTTGGTAACTAGCTCAAGTTGTGTGATATTCTGCAATTTGCCGCTAACATGTTCGCACCTTATGTCCGGTAAAAGAAACGAATATTTTGGAATTAGTATAGTCAATAATTAATGCAATATTAAAATCCAGTGCCTTGGTTCTAAACCGCGTTTGGTTAACCCTTAACATTTGGCACCTAGTATATACAATATTATATTAGATTCATAGACCGACAGAATTATTTTAACTCGAGTGATCGCCATATCTTCGGACTGTATTTCATTTACTAGATGTAGGCCAGTGAAGCTGTTAAGACCTTGCTAGGTTAATAGCGTAGTCAGTTCTAGAAAAAAAAACATGTACTGGGGCAAGAAATGTTTAAAACAATAAGAGGATTTAGAGGTAGTATGCCCATTTTCGAATTTTAAAATTGTATTACAAAGAAAATATTGAGATACACGCCATCTATTGGATTCATAGCAAATTACTTTTCCACTGTTAGATGGTGCTCGTACAATTTATATCTAGATTTATATTTCATAATTAAAAGGTTTTAACACATCAAAATACAATTTATTATTCCACATATGTAATCTTTTGTATATTGATACTACAATAAATGTCTTTCTAGTGTAATCATTGATTTATATTTTTTTATGTGACATAAATATCTGCATGTATGTATAAACAAACAAATTACACTTGCACGTGATCAGGCGGAATTAAATCTTTACACCTATACAACGGAATCAATCAAATTTCGCATACAGAAATTAATCAATCAATTTACATATTGGTGAAAAATATTAGTAAAACATTATACATGTTATTACAAAAAGGTTAAATACGTATTGAATACTTGCTATAAAAAGTTTGCATACTTTCGTATTAAATGCACCGCGCTTATGAGTATACTGTCGAAATAAGTTTCAATGGGCTTGCTTTAGTGACTGATAGTAAGATCTCACATCATTATTTTAGTTGAGTACCTCTGGAATTCGTTTTTTTTTTTAAATGAAAACGCTATTGACCTGGAGACGTCTTTACAGCTTCACCGAACTAGTGAGGCGAGCGCTGAAGGCACTCAGCCGATTTAGGATGTTTGGGCGATTAACTCAAGGGTACACGGCACACCACGGCTTGGGCTGTCGCCTGATTTGTGTAAAAATCGCGACCTATCTGAGCTAACCTAAGCTAAGCCATCTAGATATACGTATATGAATTATTGAAACATACATGTGTACCAAGCATGCGTGCCTCAACAACTATATGTATTTTATGTCGGAAAAATTCCTCTAAACTATATAGGATAGGATAAGGAAAAATAAAGCTAGAACTCTTTGTCGTTTATTTCTCTGAAAAAGAACAAACAGCGTATAGGCGTGCACGTCTGTATAGGTGATATGTGTGATGTTGTAGCAGACAAGCGCCCCCCCCCCTCCTTTTGACAACTAAGATAGATATTTTATTTTATAATTAGCGACGCGCCCCAGCTTCGATATAGATACTAATATGGGGCAGTGTTTTTTTTTCGAACTCACTACGCTATTGACCTAGCACGGTCTTAACAGCTTCACCGGATTACATATGGGGCAGTGTGGAGTGATTAATAATATTAATTAAGATATACAGTTACGCAGTACATTAATTTGATCTATATTGTAAAGTTGAGCCAACGTTTGCGATTTAAGCGCACAAAAATATTATTATTACGGCAAGACACTAGAAATCTTTGAATATTTCGGATTTTTTGTACTATAATATGTGTGTATTATACATATAAACTTTCCTCATGATCCCTGAATCTCATCTGAATCCTTTGAATAGTTTAAAGGATCTAAGCGAACAGACAGCGGAAGCGACTTCGTTTTACACTATGTAATGATTATTAATGGTATTCAATGCAAACTTCAATAGGTTTTTGCACATACAGGATTATAAAGTAGTTAGTTGATTGGATGTTACTTCACGTTTTCGCTTGGCATGAAATGGTTGTTGCCATGTCTAAATGCAACAAGAAACGTTTCATTTTATTGTTCAATATACCTCTGAATACCTTAAATGTGAAACTAGTAATAGAGGGACTGGAAAGTTTAGAAATGCTAGTGCAGTTGACTTAACCGTATGTTCCCCTTTTCTTGCAGCTCAGTTTTCCTGGGATGTAGTAAGCGATTCTCATGGAAGCGACCACTATCCCATCATTATCTCCATGGCCAGCAGATACCCTTCTGTACAAAAATCTCTCTCCACTCGTAAATACAACGTTAATAAAGCCGATTGGCCATCTTACGCCTATTGACACTCAATTGGATCTTACTCCTTTCCCTCACAACAATAACATCCTTCAATCCTATTCCTTGTTTGTAGGATCTCTGATTTCGGCAGCCAACGCTCATATACCTACAAAACAAAATGCCTCGTTTAAAATTTCTCCTCCCTGGTGGGACTCCGAATGCACAGAAATTGTGCGAAATCGTAAGGAAGCAGAAGCATTGTATAACTCATCTATGACTGTTCATAATTTCCTTAATTACCAACAAATCGCAGCTCGCTCCAAAAAACTGTTGGCTTTAAAAAAGAAGAAAGGATGGATTCGTTTCTGCGAAGGTATGTCCCCTCTTACTCCATCCACGGTTATTTGGAGACAAATAAAACGTTATCGCGGGGCCTTTAACAGTATTAATAAAAACTCTAATGACTCTTCTATTTGGATCGAAGGCTTTTTCGATAAAATTTGCCTTCCATTTGCCCCACCAAAACTCGATTCCAGGTAATCCTTTTACTGTAATACGAGATAATTCTATCCCATCCACTCCAAATCAAATGATGGATTCTATGTTTTCTTTGAATGAGCTGCAAAATGTTATTGAAAATCTTTCCGATTCTTTCCCTGGTATGGACCTCGTTCCTTACTCATTCCTCACCAAAAGCAGTACCAAGGCTAAATCAACCTTTTAGAAGTAATTAACTCACTCCATTCTCATAATTTAGTTCCTGCATCCTGGAAAGCGCACTTAATTATTTCCATTTTAAAATATAAAGCGCACTTAATTATTTCCATTTTAAAATATGGCAAAATCCCTTCAGACCCGCAGTCCTATACGCCTATTTCTTTATCCTCTACTCTTTCTAAAATAATGGAACACTTGGTTAAAAACCGATTAGAGTGGTACCTTGAGAATAAAGGGATATTAGACCATTCGCAGACTGGCTTAAGAAAAAATATGAGTACCTTGGATAATCTTAGTATGATAACAACTGATATTCGTCCTTCTTTTCAGAAGAAGGAATTTTTAGTAACAGTATTTTTAGACGTAGAATCTGTTTATGATAGCATTCTTCTTCCAGTACTCAGGAACTAACTCGTTTAGCTGAGTATTCCAGCGAGGATGATCCAATACATAAGTAGCCTTTTAATGGAAAGAGAGACTTATGTTAAATGTAAAGAAAATATTCCAGGTCCAAGATTAACATGGAAAGGCCTTCCTCAAGGGTCCGTTTTAAGTCCTTTGTTATATAATATATATATAGCAGACCTCAACCAATCCGTTGAATCGTTTTGTAATATCCTGCAATATACTGATGATATATGTTTATATACATCTTCAATATCTGCTATTAAGGCGACGGAACAATTAAATATTGCATTATATTATTTAGGACAATGGTTCTCTGATCACGGTCTCTCTTTGTCCGTATCAAAATGTTCAGGTATAATATTCTCTAGAAGAAATTCATTAAAATAAACAGAATCATATATCCCATTTTTAAATCTCCTATCAATCCTTTATATTGCACTAAGTATTTAGCTCCCATCTTTAGGCCGAATATCATTTTGGACTATGGTGTACCTAGAGACAATAATCAAACTAACAGAATTTTTAATACTATTCTATCTAGGGACTGGAATAGCTGGATCCCCATTTATACTGATTCATCTAAACTGTCTAGTTCTGGCAATGTGGGCGCTGCAGTCTGGATACCTATATACAGAATTATCCTTAACTGTAAATGTCCTCCTCTTATATCTGTTTTTACTGGAGAAGCTACTACCATTTTCGAATCTCTGTCATTCATTAACTCACACAAATTAGAGAGTGCAATAATCTTCACTGACAGTAAAAGTTGCTTAAAAGCTATTCTTTCTAATCCTTTTGTACTAAATCCAGACATCCGCTTATTTTAAAAATTAGAGAGCTATTATACGAGTGTCATATTTTTGGCATCAAATAGTGATAGCCTGGATTCCAGGCCATTGCGGTATCTCTGGTAACGAATCAGTGGATTCTTGCGCAAAAAATGCTATCCAATCAGGTTCCTTGAACAATTTTAGACTGTATACAGAAGATCTACGGTTTCTAGCTAAAACTAGATTATTAAAAGCATGGCAAAAGGATTGGAATTTTTCTAGAAAATATAAAGGCAAATCTTACGGTTCTTTTCAAAATGAAGTTCCCCGAAAACCATGGTTTTTAAAATTCCCATATCTAAGTAAAGCCGTTACTTCCATCATCTGTCGTCTTCGTCTAGGTCATACTTGTACACCAGTTCATTTGTTTAAATTAAGGATTAGGGATCATTCTCTGTGCGAATGCGGCCTTGACGAAGGTTCTCCAGATCACATATTATTTAATTGTTCCAGAAACAGACTCTCCCTTTTTGATGTCCTTCCTCCTTATATTCCCCGCCCTACTAACCTTACGTGTATCTTAGCTTTAGTGAATAACAACCCTTTAATTTTACATGTATTGTCATTATTTATTAAAATTAACAAAATTAAACTTTAATCAGATTGTCTATTTCTTAATCAAAACATATCTAAGCTTGCCTTTACGTATATCTGTGGAAAACACAATAACTCGGTCTCAATACAAAATTAATTATCTTCGTTTTTGAATTACATTTTTTAACTCGGTTCCCTTCGTTTATGATACTATCGGGCACAGTCAGCGCACACTCTGTACCTACAATCTACATGACATTGGCGGAATTGTGTATTGCTTACACGCGGTGCCATAAATTAAAGAAGAAGAAGAAATAAGATTGTTGTTTTTGCTATCTTACTCGCAATTTTTCTATATTTTCTCACCTTTTAAAGCCTCCTGGACTATGACGAACATTTCAACACCAAAATCACCTAAATTGGTCCATCCGTTCTCGAGTTTTAGCGAAACTAACGAACAACCATTGATTTTTATATATATAGATTCTCTTCAACAGCGCTACAACTGATAATAATCTATACATATAATAAAAATGAAGTGTCTGTATGTAATATCAAAATAAAAAAATGACGGCTTCGTCTGCAATGCTATCTCCAAAACAGACGGACCGATTTTCACAGAACTTTCACCAACAGATAGCAGATATCATAACAAGTAATTTCATGGATTTTAATTTAGACTAGCTGTTAACCGCGGCTTTGCGCGCAGTACTACCTTTAAAACGGTTAGATCGATCTTCAAGAAACTTTCATTGGCAGATAGCTGACTTTATAAAAAGTAATTTTAGTTTATAGTAATTGTTAACCATGGCTTCGCCTGCAGTACCATCTTAAAAACGGTTTGACCGTTATTCACAAACTTTCATGGGCAGATAGCTGACTTTATAAAAAGTAATTCAAGCAATTTTAGTTTATACTTGCTGTTAACCGTATTACCGCCGGCAGTTCTATGTCTGAAATGGTTAGACCGATCTTCATGGGACTTTCACTGGCAGATAGCTGACCTTATAACAAGTAATTTAGGCAATTTTAGTTTATACTAGCTGTTAACCGTGGCTTCGCCCATAGTGCTTTCTCCAAAATGGTTCGATTGATTTTTCACGGGACTTTCACTGGTAGATAGCAAACCTTATAAAAAGTGATTAAGGTTATTCTGTTTTAGATTAGAGCTGTTACCTGTGATTTTGTCTGCATGAAATTTAGCAAGATTTCAACTCATTCTTTAATTTTAATTAGAGAAATAATTATCATCTTATTAAGATTTAAGAAGAGGAATAAGATCTTAGATCATAAACGTATTACGTAAAGAGTTCCATAAATCAATTTCTTGCGGGACAGGCAAGCGTTTTTTGTAAAGTCATAAAATCTTAATTATAATGGCAATGTATATTAAATGTAATGTAAATGAAAATCTTTGTAATATTATTTTAACTTATTGCTTCATTAGTTGCTTATACAGTGTAAGTGAGTACTAAGGTAAGTTATAAGGTGGGTTAAATTAAAAAAAAATGTTGGTGATGGTAAGCCTCATTAGGCACGCTGTCAGTATTTATATATCTAATGTGTACAATACATGTAACTGTATTGTACATTGTCTCACAATTCTATAATTATTTAAGACAATAAAAAAAACGCGTGCGGAGCTGAGGTTACAGCTAGTAATTCAATATTAATGTTTATAAAGAGGTTTATAAAGGATTATAAAGAGGTTTAACTGTTATATAACTCATTTATCGAAGATGGTTATAGGTTATATGGTTATCATGACGCTAAGACCAGTAGGAGCGGAACACCAATGAAGAATGTTTAAAAATCTTTTTTTCTTCCTCTTGAGAGCTTTCGCTGTGTTAGTGTTAGCCAAAGGTAACTATTCCACGCGGACGAAGTGAAGAAACAGAGTGAAGAAAAAACTTTGTAGTCTTTATCATGGTCAAATTACTCAAATATGGATTACTGAAAATGTGAGTATTAATTTTCACCGTGAGGACCATTTACAAACTATAGCGCCTTCTAGATTTCTTCGTGTCATCTTTCTGAAGTTTACTATTGCCTTAGCGTTACTGGAATTGCTCACCAGTGTCTGCTACATATGATAAATGACCCTATGGGGTTTATAATAGTTTAAGGTGAAATATTTGTTTTATCGATAAAAAGTCATACTCAACATTATTTTAAACTCTTCATTTTTACAATTTAAATACTGAAATATCACACAAAAATCATATTATTATGTTTATCTTCTTCATTTCGTTTAATAAAAAAAATTACTCCGTAGAATGATTTTTGAGAGTTACTGCGAATTTTAAATTTCAAAGTAGAAGAATAAAATATATTTTATACGGTACGGGCAATACATTAATATAAAGTTACTTTTACATTATTTTCTGCTACTGCAAAACTGAATGTATAAAAATTCGTTTGTGTATGCGTTAATCGGTCGAGGACGGATATGACCACCGTTAAAATGGATGCACTACAATAACGAACGAATTAATATCATACTTTTAAGACGATATTATTGATGAGTACGATAGGTACCGTCTGAAATACTTATCGCGGTTAATTTGTTTATCTTTGATATCTGCTTAATTGATATAACTTTCTTTGGTTCTGGATTTACAGAGAGATATGATTTGTCAGCACACGTCAGAACTATCACCAGCCTAATTTATCCTTATGTAACGTTCTATCAAAGTTATGAGACCCCCTACCACATATGTAATTTAGAACAAGCACGTATCGTCAAGGGTTCAAACACATCGAATAGCCAACAAAACGTTAGACATTGACAGCGGGACCGGGCAATCGATCGATCTCTGTGAAAGAAAATTAAGAAATATTTTTGTGACTCGAGTAGGCTATTATTCTCTGTAATAAATAGGAGTGCGTGACGTGAAATGGAGCTCCATCGACCATCGGGCGACGACCGAAGCCCACACGAGTGAAGTAAGCGACGGACAGCGAGCGGGGCGCGCTCCATGCACTGAACTGAGTATCAAGCGAGAGTCGCGTCAGTTTACTACAGCCGAAACTGGGCGCCGCATGTCGAACGGGCTTGTCGCCGGCCGTGTGCATGGTGCTAGTGGTACAGTATAATAACAGCGAATTGTTTTGTGCCGTGTTATTATTGTGCTAATTGTGTTATACTGTTGGTGCGACCGGTCCGGTTCACATTGTTGTGATGCATTTAAGGATATGGATATGGCTGTCTTGTGTTGTCCTCGCAGGATACGTTCGAGCGACAGAGGTAAGGGGACCGTCTTGAGTGCAGCGTCAGCCCGGCTTTTTGTCATGTGCGCTAGCGTTTGTAGACGTATTTATACCGTTGCATCGCAACTTGCGTAACCGCTTTCAATGTCAACTATGACAGTTCTGTTCTGCATCGTGGGTAGAGCGGCGAAGTTACGTTACCTTGAACGTTAGCAATCACAGGTAAACAAACCGATATCACTTACCTGTAACATCGATTGGTCTTGCGTTACTTTTGTTTATCGTATTATTAAATAGTCTGCGTTCGGACGTAAACACGGCTGGATTATGAATGGGAGCATGGTATCGCCCACGTTGCTTGGGAGAAAGCTGGGTACAACTCGCCTACGTAATGTTTGTGAAGTCGCATCCGTGAGACCATTAACTACAGTGTTTTACACTTAACTGTACCACATAAATTAGCTATTAAATCATTACATTTAATCGACTATCGATAAATATAGAGTTTGTCAATAAATAAAATGCTAGTTTCATTTATTTATATAATTTTATGACTAGGTTTCACAGACAGAAATTGTTTATTTTATTTGAATCCTATAGTTGTATATTGTATTTTTCTGGAATTGTAGGATCTGCATTACGTATTTTAAAATTTCAATAAGAAATTTCACAGACTTACGTCCAATAAATATGTAATGAAAATAGCTTTTAGTTTACGCGGTTGTTCCGTTTATAAAATAATTAAAACCCATACACGAAACACGTGCGTCAAAACTGGTTTTCGTGTTATATAATATATAGGTTTCAATTATTTCTATACCTATTGTTGACGGTATATGTATTTTCTATGAAATCTATTTTACGCTTGCAACACTATAAAGTTTCCTGAGATCAGTCTGAAATTTCGGATCACAAATTTATGAAGTGCTAGACACGTTCATAATGTAATATTAAAATCCTATATAATATAGTTTCTTTCTACGAATGTAATGAATTATACAGGCAGCTTATTTGTTAAGGTGATTAATTAATTATTTATATTGTTTATAGGATAATGAAATATTTAATCTGTGAGAAAATAGGGTTGCTTAGTTAAAATAAGAATTTCTGTTTCTTGTTTTAAATTTTATTACTTTTTTTAGAATTATGGTTGAAATACATAAACTAAATAATTGTGCTTCTAGGTGTGTCTGTGCTTTGTTACGTAGGTGAACTAGATTTAGCTAACTAGGGCAAAAGGTTTAAAATTGTAAATAATTTACACCAGTTCGCTTATTATTCAGAAACCTCGAAAATGAAATGAGAATATATACAGATCTTATTTTAGCTAAAGAAGTTATTTGAAACATTTTTTTTAATCTTATTTTTGGCAACCAATCTTCCAAATTATTACTGCCCTTGTCGGGCAGTTAATAATATTACAATGGTCGTGTGATTACTTCAATATTCTAACAAAATGGTGGCTCCCTTGTTAGAACTTTCCAGGGACTTTTTGTGGCATCTCAGAATTCTTAGTCCGTGGCATTATTTTCCATTCACTTCACTTATGTACAATAACCGAACTGTATTACACAAAACATCACCATTTTTACAAAATATAGACTCTAATAGCACAAGATTATGAATAGAATATAGAATGCTCCACTACATGGCAAACCAAAATCCCGCGAATAACTTAAAAAATATTATTGTATTCATGGTTTTATTTTATTTTATATACTTAGTACACCAACATAAATATTATATAGATAAAATCACATATTGTCAATTACAAAATAAAGTTACAGTATAATAATTACGATCACAGCATGCATTACATTAGTAGACGTCAAACAAACTTATTCTAATTAGGAACTATATATAATGTTATATTTTAAAATAAACTACCATCCAAATTTTAGCCGTTCCTAGTATTTTATTTTATTTGTCAAGAAGACCTTTAAATTTTGTATATGTAAAATATGACGAGCATAAAATAAAACTAAAACCTTACGAACGACAGAATTTGAACTTTGTTCTCGGTGCATAGAACTGGGAATGTTAAAAAAATTAAACATGTTATATAGACAAGTCCATGCCCGCGACTTTGTCCGCGTAGTAATAGTTACTTTGTGCTAACGCTAACACGCAGCAGAAGCTACAAGAGAAAAAACAATCCCGATTTTGAACCATTTTTCATTGGCACTTCGCTCCTATTGGTTTTAGCATGATGATATATAATCTTTCTCGATAAGTGAGCTATATAACACTGAAAGAATTTTTCAAATTGGACCAGTTAGTTGCGGAGATTAGCCCCTACAACGTCACAAACTTTACCTCTTTATAATATTAGTATAGATTAAAATTGTAAAATTGAAATGTAAGGACTTTACTTTAATGTTACAAAGTAGGTAGAGCTAAGCTGAAGCTATAATTGATTTCAGCATGAATGTGTCGGCTTACCCGGGATAGTACTTCCCTCTCATAGAAAACCGACGTAAGTATCACTGTTTGCATTGTTGCGTTTCGTTCGACCAGTGAGAGCGCCGCAAGCCCACCTACCCTCCCCTTCCCCTTCCTCTTCCCTCCTCCCACCAACACAGGCTGACAACGCACTTACGACTCTCCTGGTGTTGTGTCTATTGACGGTGGTCATCACTTAACATCAGGTGATGAATCTGTTCGCATGCCTCCTATGATATAAAAAAAAGATTATTAAAGTATTGAAGTATTTGAGTGTACTCCCAACTAGCCCGCCTCTGTATATCTTATGTTGATAATGAGTAACTGATTACCTAATAACCAACACTGTAGACGTTTTAGTGTTCATTAGCACCACATTCCAACGTCGTCATATATTTTACTTCATCGTTACACATTATTAAAGGCGACGTTTCTGTATATTCGTCTATTAGTAATAAATCGAAAACTGTTAAGTCGATTTACATAATAGTAGTCGTTTTATCTGATTGTGTATTATCTAGTAAATATTTTATTATATTTATGTATCTAAGAATTATAAGAAATTATTTCTTATAATATATTATTATTCTTATTCTTATAAATATACGTATTTCGCGTTTGTCTGTCTGTTCCCTTTTTTCTCCTAAATTACGTAATGGATTATAATACAGTTTTCACTATCATTTAGACTATTTATTTCGGAAGGTTTATATGTATAATACATGTATTTTATATTTATATCAAGTAACGCTGATTAAACTTTATGAGATATGTAAAAATAATATTCTATAGATTTGTACATTTTATTATGCCTACAGAATGTCTGCGATGGTGTATGTGATGCAATATGCCTATAACGATAGCCCACAGTAAAAATTTACGTCTTTTACATATTATGAGGAATATATCGGTGTCAGTGTTGCTATTTTAACCATTACAATAAGCTTGTCGAGTTAAATATTTTAATTGCATTATATTAATTGAATTATCTACAGTTTACAACAAAATTGTCATTCATGGCCTGCCATTTTGAACAAATATCTTGGATATTCAAAATAGTAGCAAGCAACACCAAAAATATTGTATGTAAGAAAATTCTTAAATAATTATTTTAAAAAAGATTTAAATTTTAAAAAATGACGCCACATGAATTCTTTGCACTCATATAAAACCGGGGAGGATCGCTAGTTATATGGCACAAATTATGAGTTTGGAAATAAATAAAGATTTCCCTATATATTAACAATTCTAATGAAATAGAAAATTCCTTAGAATATAAATTACTGAAGAAAAGGCGTCACCATAAATATCAGTTTTTCATTTAAAGCCCAGTTACAGTTTTACGTGAAAACAAAATAAATTTAAAATATTAATCTTAATTGAGGTAGATAATTTTGTTATCATAATTACATATATTAAATCATTAAGGCGTCTATTTTGGTCCCATTGTTTTGGTCAGCGATTCTCAACCTTATTCACTCAGCGACCCAGTTACATACTCTTTTTAAATACGCGACACCCTTACATGCAAAATCTTTGATAGTACAAAGTGGAGAAAAGTGAGATTTTATAAATGTCGCAACACACTTAACACGTACATGTGATACACTAATGCAATGTGTTTTTGCAACACGGTAGTTGACAACCGTTGGTGTAGACAATAAATATAATATAAAACACGGTTCTGGTTTACCATATATGTGGATATAATTAAAAAATGTGATATATAAAATCAAAATAAATTAGGTTAGAAATATGTTTTTTCTATTGTTTTATTTAACTAGCGTTTAACGTCTTGTATGAATGTGACGCGAAATGAGAATAGTTGAATCCAGTAAATCTGCTGGAACCGACCTAACGTACCTCATAAATACTTGAAATTAATCGACAAGATATATTAATATTGAGTTATCGATGATTTTGTTACTTTTTATATCACAAAAAGTAGTCATCGTCATTTTGAGAACATACCATTTACAGCGCAGTTTTGATTGAACAGTAAACAATAATAACAAGCAGAATCATTAACACGGAAATAACTCAAAACCCGAAAATAACACATCTATTTTTAAATCAAAAATATCCTGTATAACGATATACCTATATCTCACAATTTAAAGGAATCAAATAATAATTCTTATTTTAAAATTCATCAAGTCGTTTACATTCTAAACCTGCTTGCGTAGTTTGGTAAAAACAATTATAGCTCTGGTTTTTTCGATAGGAAGAAAGACACGAATTACAGATACTAAAAAGATAAGAAATAATAAAAATCTAAATATATCAAACGTAAGTCTAATTATAAGGAGTATTTGAGTGCGGTCTATCGTTGAATTTATTATTCAATATATAAATGAGTTAATTTACCTACTTATCTTTGGCAAGATAGAAGAGAATTTGGAGTAGATACTTGACGTGAAGTATTTAAACAAATGAGATCGAATCAAAAGTACTTTATTCAATTTTTGACCTTGATAAAGCGCTTATGATCGTTTTTTTGTCACCGTTTTGGAAAACAATCATCGAGAAGAATTGGTAAGAAACTCGATTCGCTTTATATTCTTATCGTAAAATTTTTTTATAACAATATACTACAGTTACAACCGTATTAAGCGGATGCATAGAGAAGGGCGTTATTTCCAGACATCACCATTGTATACATATTAATCCACTTTATAATAGCCGTTTGACATCCAAAAGACGCTTTACACTTCATTCCGATATACATGTAAGCGTTTTGAATCATGCAATTTTTAATTGTATGACTCACAAATGAATACATGTATGAATAGCTTAGAATAGTTTAGCTAAGTTACATCGCGTTCTCTCGGTAACAGTCCAAGCCGAGGTGGGCCGTGCACCCTTGAGCATGTTACCCGAATAAAATCGGCTGAGTGCCTTAAGCGCTCGTCTTAGTAGTCCAGTGAAACTGTAATGACCTTGCAAGACCAATAGTATAGTCAGTTCGAAAAAAAAAAAACGCTTTACGCAGTCCTTAAATCAGATACCTTATTCGTTTAATATAAGTAAACCAGTTAGCCTTTGAAAATTGTTGTAAAGATTTGCTTAACGAAGTAAATTACTTTACGTTTTAAATACTTGTACACTTTATTTCATTCAGAAAATAAATAAAGGATATCAAAAACATTTCATACAATTGCGATTCTGCAGAATAATGTAAGATGAGTTATATAAATTTTAGTTGGTCACTGAGATAGCTGAGGAAGCTACGGTACGCCTCTGGAATGTCTTATCAATGCAAACATATTTATCTTTTGCACGTGTGTACCTATATAGTAAACAAATATATTGATACTAAATGTATATATTTATCAGTTCATATGTGGAATGTAATAAAATCGTTTTACTATCCTAGAGTTTGTTCTTACAGACTGTCCCGAGGCGTCATAATATTCTTTTTAACTTTATTTTTGGCAATCAATCATTCAGATTATTACTGCCATTATCGCGTAGTCAATAATATTACAAGCGTCGGGCGATCACTCCAATATTAAGCGTCGTGTGAGTCAGTATTCTAACAAGATGGTTGGATCCCAGGGAGTTTTTGTGGCATCTCAGAATTTCATGCTCCGTGGTACTATTTTTCACTCACTTCACTTATGCACAATAAAACAAGTATATTACGTAAAACACCACCAAATTTACAAAATATAGAGTCAAATAACACAAGATTATGAATAAAATATAAAATCCACTACATGATACACTAAAATCCCGCCAAAAACCCCGTCATCATATTTCTTTTAAGAACATTCGTTCCAAATTTAAATGTAATACCGTCACTTTCGATCACATCTTCATTCAAAAACAGATAAAACTATGGTCAAACTATAGCATAATCATTGAAACATCTATTTGTAATTAATGAACCGGTTCACGCAATATCCAAACGGTTCACACCATCGCAAACGGTTCACGCATTGTCAAAATGCGACGTTGCCAAACTGAATAAACGTGGCTTGTATATAGAAAAGTTGTGGCTTATATAGAAAAAAGTAAGAGAACACTTTCGTCCTTTCTTAGTCTCGTCGTAAAGTGTTCGCAAAATATTTGACAAACTTTAGGCGTCTTTATGAGATAAAAGTGTTTCATTAAAATTTTATTCTGGTAATTCTTACAATATTCATTTCATTTCTCACGGGACGTTTTTTTCTTTTAGAACTTCAATAACAAAGATGATTCTAATGAAATTTCTTTATAAACTGATTTATCAGGTATTTGCTTAATTTACATAGATTAGATACTAATGTTCGTGGCTCTTTGCAAATAAATATTTAATTGTGTTTAATTTTTTTAAATTTTTGAATAATCTTTCGTGGTTTGTCAAATAAGTTTAAAAATATGTAACGTAAACTACATTTTTGTAAATTTAATAAAATAAGTGTATTTTATAAATTATACGTAAAAATAAATCCCAATGATGTATTTATTATATATTCATTTCTTTTATAAAAATATCTACAAAATTATAAAACTCATAGTCTACAATTTCAATAACTTATCATTTAATATTGTAAAAAGTTTAAAAGCAATAATAAAATTTGTCGAAGTCTGTCCCGAGCGAAACAAAAGGAACGCGTTGTCAATAGAAATAAAAGAGAGTGCATGGCCGAGCTTGCATTCGGATCCCGTGGTGATGCTTGTTGGTAAGTAGCTGTTAAAATATATGATCAGCCAATTTTTATTTATTTTATAGTTCTTTTTCCTAATTTCTTGCTAATGACTGTTTAGTGCTTGTAGAGACCCGAAAGGGCTCATGTAGAGCCATTTGATTTAAATATAATTAAGCCGATTATTCAAACATGTGTTGACGATTTCTAGAACAAGTAATTAACTCTTAGTATTAGAATGACCACAGCTCGTTTGGCAATACTACAATTCTGAAAAAGAGGCATCTAAATTTTTCATCGTTCCGCTCTTTTATGAGCTAATGCATTATACTTTTTGCAACATGTTTGTGATATAACAACTGGTATTATCTAGTTTTTAAAAGCATTAATTGCAAATAATGAGAAGCACAAAGATTAGTTAAGTACATTACTTTAATCTTTATTCGTTTCTTATGCCTAAAAACTTGAAGTTTTTATACGATATAGTCACGTACTTTGGAAATTATTAGCAATAATTCTAATGCTGTAAGCTTGAGAAGTGCATCGTGTAAGCGGTGTTTATGTGGTATATGATATGTACGTGATATTGTCTATAACATTCTTCTGTAATATCTGCATTCTATATTATTACTTTGACTACATAATTACCTTGAACCACATTGGCATAGTATGTAGATACATGCAGATATGACAATTTTTTACTCAATTTAGATACATACGACCTACTAATTTTGTTTGCCTGTTCGCGATTACCGCAGGTTGTAACACCCACTACTTGTAGTACAAGTAGACAACTGTATGAAGAACAACAATCAAGCAGGTCGGTAGAGATCTGAACTCAACTTGGTCGCAAACACCATACATACTGTAATAAGGTCAACACAATGAATTTCTTTTAATTTATCGTATTCTAGAACCAGGTACTATAAGTGTATCTAGCAGATGAGAGCATGAATATTACGGTTTACGATAAATTGTAGATCTACAGGAGTCTGCGGTTTTTGTTTGATTACATTGTTTTTTACTTTCCAATACGAGATAACAGTTTTATTTAATCTCTTTTGAAATATATTTATCAAAAGTTACTCAGACATAGTAGTAGGTATACAATAGAAACAGAGAGGGAGATAAACGGAATATGGAGGGGTCATAACACTTCTTTCGTGACGATTTTTAGCAGTTACTCCCACCGCAGGACGCGTTAAGTAACTATGTCAAAAAATATCCCAATCCATTATATTCTTTATATTTATACTAAAATTAACAATTAAAAAAAATGTGATCAGACCTCACACCCACCTACCATGCCGCTACGGGACTGTCAGACGTGTGAAAATAGGCCGGCGACCCACCCCGTTGTTGCTAGAGTTTTTATATCCAATTTCGGACTTAAGACACTGCTTAAGGAGCTAACATCGACGGAATGTGAAATAAATAGGATAGTTTACGACTTTTGAAATTAGTTTTAAAGTGAAAAAAGGACGATTCTTTGATGTTCTTAGATCAAAGTGCTTAATACTAAGGAAAGCGGTTTTCCGATAATAAATATATAGAGGAGTTGTTTAGGCGTGTATGCTTGGTACACATATACGTTTCAACAACTCATACATAACTCATATATGAAAAGTTAGCTAGGTTAGCTAAGATAGGTCGCGATTTTGCATGCAACAGGCAACAGCCAAGCCGAGGTGTGCCGTGCACCCTTGAGCTGGTTGCCAAAATAAAATCGGCTAAGTGCCTTAAGCGCTCGCCTTAGTAGTCCGGTGAAGCTGTTAAGACCTTGTTGGGTCAATAGCGTAGTCATTTCGAAAAAAAAAAAACTAAGGAAACTGGTCTTTTACTAGAATAATAAAACATATAATTAAATGACGTCGGACTGGGTGGGTTGTAAAATTAGTCTACTTTATTACCAAATAGCAGATAAAATCCAAGTAGGATCACTGGTAAGTGATAGGGCTTAATGTGTCTCAACCAATTTAAGATAAAAGGTAATGAATAAAACCGGTTAAAATACGCCCCGTGATATTAGTTATTGTTAAAAATTAGTATACACAAGTTACATCAGAATTAATAGAAAAAGTAACATTTCTTTCTTTCAAATATACATAATATGGTGGAGCAAAAAAAAGACTATTATTTTTAACTTTATGCTCTGAACAATATGTTGGTAGACACCTCTAAAAAATTATCTCCAAATATGAGCTCTTAATTTTAATAGGAAAGTCTTCCGCCTCTTAGTTTTTTATATATTCCTTACTATTAGAAAGAAAAATTCAATCTCTATTCACAATTTGAAAAAAATATTTTTTGGCCCACCCTAATACATAATATACCTTGTTAAGCTTCAAAAGATATACTACTGTAAGCGTTACCTCATTTTGGCAATAACAATATGGGAAGGCCTACACATGGGAGCAACAATTTTGGTAAAAGGGACACCTACATCTATGAAAACTGAGGTAATAGATGGTATCCGTTGAGTGATTCATTGACGTAATAGTTTACTTACCGTGATTACGAACTATTAAGCGTGGGTAACGGAGCTTAACGTGGGAATATTTGTAATTATGTACATTGATACTGTAAACAATCAATTCTTATACATGCTGCATCATCTGTGTATATATTTCAATATAGTTTTTACTTATATTAGCAAGGTAAATGCATTATTTAGCATAGATGCTAAAATTCTGTTACAATTCCAAAATAACCAGAATCTATCAAACGCTTTTTAAATGCTTTAGTAATGCTGTGCACTTTATCTTCTTCAAAATGTTTTTTTTTTCTCGCACTGATTACGCTATTGACCTAGCAAGGTCTTAACAGCTTCACCGGACTACTCTTTAAAATGATATTTTTTAACACATTCAACGTAATTGTCACAAAGGAAGCTGACACTTTATCTATAGCTTCAAACATTTTTGAAATTCTCTTGAAATCTTCGTAATTTCAAAGAAAGTCTTTCAGTATTAAATTGTACTATCATTTCATATTTAAACTTTTGCTAGCAGATTCCTGCCCGATTTATCAGGTTTAAACCATCCCATATCCGCGCGTTATTCTGACGGACCAATCTTTATCGTGTACAGGTATATATAAATGTAATGTATGCACGAACGTTCACACTATACCCATATGAAATAGGCTAACCCATGCAGCTACTGGGAAGCCTAAATCATCAGCGTTTTGTTACAAAAAACGAGTAAAACGTATATCGTCGCTCTCATAAGCCACTACACGGATATAGGAATGTTAAAAATAAGGATGGGTTAATGGAATACAAAAAATAAGTAGTCTATAAAACTTGCAAATCGAAATGCCATAGTTCTATGTTGATACGTTTAGTTAACCCGCAAGTGCCAGAATCACGCTGAATAAAAAAGAAATAAGTATATAATATAGAAAGACAACATAATTTCTTTATTTACTGACAATTTTGTTAACATAAGCAGTTCAATAAATTATGGACATGTATAAATTGGCATAAAAAACGTTAGGTCACTTCTGACAAATATTTGAAGTTATTAAGTAATTAAAAACAAATAGGTTGGAAGATTGAGGGTTAAATACAAATTTAAATGTGGAAGCGTTATTTTTATTTCAAATTCAGTTTAATTGTTTTTTTTTTTGTTTAATTGTGTAACATACAGAGTCATTGGTTTTGAAAGAATAAAATGACTAACTCCTAAAAACAATACGAGATCGAAGGTTTTAGTTCATCGTATTGTTTGCTAGGAGACAATAAGTCGTAAATACGTTGGTGTCGAGTGGCTCTTAGTTTCAGGCTGCGTGAGTTATGTCTAGTTTGAAGTAGCGATGGATGAACGATTGTGATATTTACGGTTGGTATATTTGCAATTGCTTCTATATATATGTATTTGATACTATATTGCACAATTTTATGGTAAACGACAACATTCCCTACCCACATTCAAAGTGGGTCGAGAGAAAGGAATGGAGAGTTAGGCAACTAGATGACTATGTTCCATACAAATTCCAACATTTGTTCTCAAGTTTATGATAAAAAGAGGCACTTTGTAAACCGAAATTTATATGACTCTACTAGCTTCTACCTGTGACTTCGTTTGCGTTGAATAGTTACTTTGGCCTAACGCTAACATGCAGCGGAAGCTCTCAACAGGAAAACACCCCGATTTTGAAACATTCTTCATTGCTGCTCCACTCTTATTGGTCAAAGCGTGATCATATAGCCTTCTTCGATAAATGGCTTATCTAACACTGATAGAATTTTCCTAATCGGATCAGTAGTACCTGAGATTAGCTCGTTCAAACAGAACAAACAAACAAACTTTCCAGCTTTATAACATTAGTATATATTATTGATTGAGACCTTGAAAATCCAGAATTACTAATATAAATCCTTCATGCTGATGATACTGAGGAAAATATTTATAAAGCTGTAGGTTAGTTTCTGGATAAAATTTGATCCGTGGTAAAACACGATGTAGCTGGTTGTGATAACATAACGAATCGCGAAAAGTACAAACTGGAGTGAAAAATAAAATTGACCTATATGTTCAGTACAGTACAGTTTCTTTGGAGTTCAGTTATGTAAAAACTACTGAAGATATCTGCATAAGATTGTGACCATTCGGAGTTGATTTTTTTCGTAAATGTTTTTTAAGTTACTTATTTAATGGATTATGTTACACTTTGTCATTTTTAATGCTCAAGGAAGAGGGCGAAAAGCAGTCATAATACGTGTTGTTATGTTTGTCCACGTTGAACTCAGAAACTACGCAACCGATCTCCATGAAAGTTGGCATTTATGTATAATTTGATTCAACTTGTATAATTAATGGCCTCAATATTTTTTAATTCCAAATAAATAAATTAATAAAAACAAATAAATTATTGTCAATGTTGATTATTGTTATTAATTGTAAGTTTCTTCAATCTCGGGTGGCACTTTTAATTGGTTTGTTGATTGAAACTGTATGACCGCCCATTATAAATATCTCATAGATGACGATGCGTTTTAATTTTGAAAATAGTTTATCATAATTTTAATTAAACATGTAATTAGTAACTGAGCCATCACAACGCGTGGCAGGGTCAACTAGTGTATCTATAAAGATGAACCTCTTTGTGATTTCTTCATTAAAATACTGAGTCTACAGGATGTAAGTTAAAATGGTATGTCGCTACTATTAGAAAGCCCTGAATGGTCAGCTATAAATAGCACGAGAACATTCACCATCTGGCACAAGACGACGACTTAGAAGGTCTTCGTAACAGATTGAAAAGGCCGAAAATCATGATCTATTGCTCTGGTGACAATATTCGTATATTAAAATGTATTTCTGAGCTAAGAATATTATTTACAGCTGTTTCTATGTTACGAAAATATAGGGTATATAGTTTTTTATTGTATAGAATATTATTTGTTTCTCGAATTGTAAGATGTGTTCTATGCATTTATGAAATATTAAAATATACGATTCAAGTAGCTGATTATAAAAGAAGAAATCTTATCTTTTTTTATATCATAAGAGACAAACGAGCAGGCGAATCAACTGATATTAAGTGATCACCGCCGCTCATAGACACTTGCAACACCAGGGGAGTCGCAAGTGCGTTGGCTGCCTGTATTTGGAGGAATAGATATAGGGAGGGGGAGGAAGGAGGGGCGAGCGGATAGTAGGTGGGCCTACAGCGCTCTCACTGACCGAACGAAACGCAACAATGCAAGCACTGTTCACGTCGGTTTTTTATGAGAGGGTGGTACTACCTCGAGCGAGCCGACCCATTCATGCTGAAACCAGTTATAGCTTCAGTGTGGCTCCACCACCTAGAAATCTCATTGAAGTTATCTGTTGTTATTATTTAATCTATGCATTAGCAAACACTGACATATTTCGTAACCTTGGTTTTGATTAAAAACATGAAACAATAGAATCTACTAGTAAAGAGCTCAAGAGATGGTAGAATAGTCAATGAATAAAGAATAATGTATGAAATAATCTTTAAACCAATATATCAAGGAATACACGAGTAACGCAAATTGATGTGAACGTAGGCACTATTTATTAGTATAGGTAATTCGTTTGATATGCAAAATCAAGTGTTTATTTGTAAGCATATGCATATGCAAATGCAAGTTCATCTGTTTGTTTGTTATATTTTCACACTTTGACTATTCAAGCGATCATTATAACATTTTTCATACACCTTGTTAGGGGTACAGAACAGGAGACGGAGTACATTTTATGCAGATAGTGTTGTTCCCGAGGGATAGGTAAACTTATATTATGGTACGCGAAACCGTCGGTAAAATTTATTCTTTTACTTATAACACTAAAGCTTGACAATAGCTATTTAGCTAGAAAAAAAATCGAGGCACTCATAAGAACTGCCGGCAGAAGTGAAAACTCAAAACACTTAAATAAACGTGTACTCTTTTGAATCTTTAAATTAATTAATTTCAATTAATTGTAGTAAACATATGAGGAGCTGCAAACTAGTAATATTACATGTACATAGATCGCTATACTACGCGTCGCTAGTCTGACGCAAACCGCACATGCGCAATACAATCGGTCACGCTTACTAACATGTCATGACGTGAAATCACAAATTTATCTCCTGCCAAGAAAAAAATCGCTTAATGTGCCTAAATAAATTTTTACTTCAAAGAAAAAAAAATAGGTTCAGAAACGGAAGAGAAAATGGATTGGACTGTTTTATCTTCTCCAATTTATATACGTAGAAGATTATGAATGAGTTGATATCCTCTACATTTAACATTTGGGTCAAAGAAACGCGTAAATTTACGTTCCAGTATAATAAAGTGGACCAGCTGTTCTTTTACAATCTGTAATGAATCCGGTACTTTCGATTACTCGTGATGATTCATCCATTCATGATTGTGAGATTGCACATTCAACTGTTCATTGTGTAAATATTCCATACATTGTATTTTAAATATTCTATCATTTCACAGCTACATTATTTAAAGTACATATTTGTCGTCGTTACCTACGTGTTAATATACGAATTTACAAAAAAAAAAAAATGGGAATCCAAAAGGACGAATAAAAAACGAACATAATTTTAATTGAATAGTAAATTAATACAAGGTTTCTATTTGTCGAATTTCAAACACTCCAGATCGATGGAAACACTTGTACAAACCTATTTTTAACCGATTTCGAAAAAGGAGGGGGTTCTATGTTCGGTTGTATGTATTTTTTTTATAAATGAAATTAAATTGTTTGTATTTGTCTGGTCAGTTACCCGTACAAGTTGAATCGATTTTGATTCGATTTTTACGAGTTGATAAATAACTTTTCAGAGCATTACGTATATTCAAATCAGTACAGTTTAAATTTTAATTACTATTTAAAAAAATACAGTTAAAGATACTTTATTTAGTTTAGCCCTGAGTAGGCGCTTATGAACGTTAAAACAACCACCGGCCGGAATACAACCCAGTCATCAAGAAGAACCGGCAAGAAACTCGATGTGGATTTTCTTTCTGTCGTACCTACTTTATCTTTTCACCCATATAAATTAACTGGTTATTATAGAATTTGCGAGGAAAGTCTATTTATTATAAAAAATATAAGATTATTATCTAAATTCAAATTGTAAAAAAAAAAAAACTATAATGAATCCAGAGGAATACGTAGTTCCGTATATAAAATTGTTGTCACGAGAAGAAAGTCTCAGGCACCATGTAGTTATTTAATAAAAGATTGGGGGATTGGCAAAGAAAAGTATGATGAGAAATGTCTATTTTGTATTTAATTTTATTGTGTTGTACAGAGATTTAAATGTTTGGATGATACCGAGAAGTTTAATAGGAATACCTTTAACTTTGGGTATACTTGCTGAATACTATATAGTGCACAAGGTGTTTATGGACATCAAAAATAGTTTAAATACACTAGTAATTATTAGTATTAATTTTTTAAATGTAAATAGTAAACTCAGTTTCGAGTATTGTAAAAAGTCTTGTAACAGATTATAAAAAAAGGATTTCCTGTTTTGCTTATACAGTCTAAACTTTTTTTCGATCTGATTACGCTATTGACCTAGCAAGATCTTAACAGCGTCACTTGCACTTAACAGTTTGACATTCGATTTTATGTATGTCTGGTGCACGTTAAAAGAGAAATATAACAGTTTGATTAATAATTTCTTTGTCAGTAAATTTTTATCAAGATAAGGAAGCTAATTACAAATTAAGGCATGGTATATTAATAAAATCCAAGTAAATCGCCAGTAGATAATAGATAGAATAACTGTGAGTCATTGCTGATAACTGAGTACTGCTTAACAGATGGTAGTAATTAATTAGGATGTGTTAAAAATAACCAAAGTGAGTAGTTATGAGTTCATTTCGAAAGTATTTCTTAAATACAATATCCGGTGTTCAGCGCGTCTGATTCAATGATGCTTTCATTGCGATTACAATTAAATATTTATTGTAATTTGTTAGGCTTATTTTATAATTTTTATAGGTAATAGATTAGTCTGGAATATTGTGGTTTTGGTTTTGGTATAATATAGGGCAATTTTTTGCCATTAAATTGTCACGATTCCTCAATCTATTCAGTCAAAAGAGTTATTAAAAAACTCAGTTAAATATCATCGTAACGTTGTATTGCTTGCATTCAAACCGATTCCCAGCACTTTCGTCGGGTTATTAGTCTATTTAATTGAGAATTTGCTAAAACTACGTTTTCCAATGCATGGTCGCCATTTAAAAATATTACAGTCCCATTAGTTTTATTTTCTAGTAGCAATGGCCCTCAAATACTTGCGCTTAAGTTTAGCAATGATATCGTTTTTTTTTTCTTGAACTGATTACGCTATTGACCCCGCAAGGTCTTAACAGCTTCACCGGACTACTAAGGGGAGCGCTTAGGGCATTCAGCCGATTTTATTTGACAACTAGCTCAAGGATGCACGGCACACCTCGGCTTGGGCTGTTGCGTGATATTCGCGACCTATCTTTTTTTTTACGTGGGGAAATCCCTTATGTCCGACTCGCACGGACTAAAACCCCACGGTCTACGTCTTCGCTGTGGTTGGGGCGGCACGAGATCGCTATAGACTCTATCGTGCCGCCACAATGGTAGGCCCAGCAGCAAAAGCGCCGCCGCTGGGCCTCGTCTTGTAAGGAGACAGCCGGGTACACACCGGCCGTCTCCCTCGTCTGCCGGATCTGTGCAATGGGAATATGGGCTCCCCGACCCATCTTCCCGGGTCCGGTTACGGTGGGAGGAGGCGGTCAAACCGCCGCCTCCTCCTACCTGTCCTCCGTTGGCGGAAACGGCCACTTTGAAGATCCTGCTCACGGACCCTCTCCGCCGCCTCCTTCTGCGAGACGACTTCCTCGCAAAAGGAGGCCATAGCATTCCACACATCCTAGCTGCCGAGCATGGCCGTAACCGCAGTCGCCAGCGAGAGATCCTGTCCTACCACCGCAGCCAACGTGCGTCGCTACTCCTCCCACGCAGCACACTCCGATAGAGTGTGCTGTGCGGTGTCCGGGTCAACGCTGCACTGATGGCATACGGCGGTCGGCTCCCTGCGTGCTATCCGGTGCAGATACCAACCAAAGCACCCATGCCCGGTCAGTACCTGCACCAGACGAAACGTCAGGGAGCCCCATCCCCTCTGGTACCATTCCAGCAGGACCGGGCGGACGACGTCGATCGTGTATCGACCATAACGCGCATCCGCCAGCTCCCGCCTCCATTTCTCCACCATCTCTTCCCTCTTTACTCTCCTCCTTTCCTCTATTTATCTAAGAGCTAGAGGCTCCCCCAACCGTTTCTTAGCCGCCGTATATGTATATATGGCGGCAAGCACCTCCGCCTCTAGCTCCCAGGGAAGGGAGCCGGCCAGCATCATGGCCGCCACTAAGGACATCGTTCGGTACCCTCGTATCATACTCAACGCCACGGTACGCTGCGCAGCTCTCAGCGCACGGATGTTGATGGCATTGAGGGCGTCGACCTCCAACGGTGCCCCGTATGCGGCCATGGACCCGATGACCCCCATATAGAGGCGGCGGCAGACGGCACCCGGCCCCCCCGTGTTGGGGAGGAGTCATTCGAGCGCCGCTGCCGCCTTGACTATGCGTGGTCTGAGCCCCTTAAAATGGGGCTCAAACCGCCAGCGTTCATCCAGGGTAGGACCCAGCTACTTCATCTGCCTATCTGAGCTAACCTAAGCTAACTATTCATACATATATGAGTTGTTGGAACATATACGAGTATGAGTAGTGTGTACCAAGCATATATACCTCAACAACTCTTATATATATTTCGTATCAGATAATTTTCTAAACTATTTCAGTTCAATAAGGGAAAGAAACAAAACCCTTCCATTTTCATGTGTAAGTGTGTATGCGTACACGTGTGTGGAGGTGATATGTGTAATGTTGTTGCAGTGATGTAAGATTTTGTGTCACTTTATCTAGCGAGCAGCGCTCTAAAGGGTTCCACGCCGAGGGAACGGACCTAGGCTTGAGCCGCTGCCGAGGGGGGCTTAATCTGGTGTAATTATATCGAAATGGAATTTATTATGCAAAAGAACTCCGAGAATAGCCCTATTCAGTGTTTTTTCAGTAATTCTGTGTTTCCTTATTAGGTCCACAGTTAGCGATCGTATCTACCAATATTTAAGTGCTAACAACACACTTTTCCTCTACTCCAGGTTGCTGTAGTGTCTCAAAACGAAAGTCTTTCTTATGTTTAATTTTGTGTAAATATAGTCAAATACTAATACCTATAAGAAACCTATAAGTACATTTGAGTCGTTGCATTTCAAAATGAACTAAATCCAATTTTAGTGGTTCCTAATGTTTTACGGTATTTTTCAAGATATTCACATTTTATAGATGTAAAATATAAAGATGATAATAAAAAAACTGTAAACATTATTGAACGGTTAAAATAGGATTTAGGTTATTTTGAAATGTTTGACTTCAATAATATTATAACTAAAAAGGTAAGTAGATATGTAACCTGCATGATATTTTGACAAAACGCACACATACGTAAACTGTCTTAGGTAAATTGTGGAAGTAAGATGGCATATTCTTAATGTCGGTGGTGAAAAAGAAATAGTTATATGTTGCTTAGAAGCTACTTAGAATTGCTTAGAGAAGCTAGTTAGCCAAATTTTGACAAGGCGCTCTCGAAGTGCTTACGACGTATCTATAATTACATTATCATTGGTACGAATCATTAAAAAAAAAACTATACGTACGTATAATATATGGCTCTCTGTACATGAACTTCGCCTGTGAACGTGTCGCACAATCCCAACTGCTATTTGTACTCTGCGGAACGCAAATTGCTCCTAACCATTTAGTCTGTTACGTGGAGCGACGTCCTACAACGCAATACGGGTCTTAACTAACAGCATCCGTCTTCTGGTATATTAACATCCAGTTCTTGCGTTTTACAAGGACTTTATGCATTTATTGCGGAATGTTCTAATAATAACCAGTCGTAGGTAACAGCCGATAGGTCGATATCAGACTGTTATTAAAAATTTACGCAATATAAATAAATGTTTGAGCAATTAAATAATACGTTTGAAATCGTAATTTTAATACAATGTAAATTAACATATACGCAACACCTGTGGTCTGTTGAGAATTTCAATATTTCTTTAAATATCTTTAGTTATAACAATTTTGTCTTTTCAGGATAAGAATATAATATACGTAAGCGTTCGAACGCATGGAAAAAAATTAACCGTTTTGAATTTATCTCAGTTGGGAATTTCACAACAAATATTCTTACAAATATTTTTAGTTATAAAAAATTTGGGATTTTCGGACAACACAATATGTGCGCGTTCTAGCGTACTGAAAAAGATAAGTAACTCTTTAAAAGAGAATCCTTTGACAAACAGAGGAGAAAAAGATTGAAGAACAGAACTGCTTGACTGAACAAGACCTATTTATATATAGATATTTTTTTATAAAAATGGATTGTTTTATAACATTTTTAAAACGCCATTTGTTTTTAAAAGGAATCTATCTTCTTGTTCTGTCATCTGTGTAGTAAATTTAGATTTTGTTCTAGCAATAATTCGAATTAAAATGTGTACTCTTCTATACAGACTTACTCTTAGAGAAGATTCATTATAGTAAGCAGTAAGCGAGGAATCTATAATATACTAACAGTTATTGTTAAACTAACTTATAAATGACTCGTTAGCTTGAAGGCATTTTTCTCGAAACGCGATAAACTAAAAGAGAATCACCATATATATGGTAGCCGCGCTCCACTTGAGTAAAGATCCCCACAACACCATTTGCTTATTAGATATATATTGTCTGATGTCGGAATGTGACATCCCTAAGTGTGCCTCTATGGCATGTTTTACAACTAGATTACACCATTACCACGTCACACTGCTCAGCAAAAACCCATACAAATAAAATTTAATGCTATTTAGTCGGTGGTAGAGCCAGGCTGAAGCTATTACTGGCTCCAGTTCATTATAGTCAATTCATATGGGTCGGCTTGCCCGGGGTAGTATCACCCTCTCACAGAAGACTGACGTGAAGTAACAGTGCTTGCATTGTTGCGTTTCGTTCGGTCAGTGAAAGTTCCGACGGCCCAACTCTCCTCACCTTCCCTCTTTCCGCTTCCCTTCCTTCTCCCCCTCCCTCAACACAGGCTGACAACGTACTTGTGACTCACCTGGTGTTTGCAAGTGTCTATGGAAGATGATGATCACTTAACATCAGGTGACCCACCTGTTCGTTTGCCTCCTATCATATAAAAAGAATGCTGAATGCAAGTAATTCTTTTTTTGTTGCGTTTTTAATTGCCAGGACAAGGTTTGTATGAAAGTGTTTGAAAAATTGTACGGAAAAGTAAAAAAAATGTCGATTCAAAACCTTCATATAAAAATATGAGTGAATTAGTGAGAACACTACAGCGAGATCTTTAAAAATATTGTCAGAATTGACAGATTTATATTCATTTGCCAATTTATTGCCTTACGTCGTCGTACTGTGGTGTTAATGACTATGTCCGGTACCACTACGAAACATCCGATAGGCGAGACTACAACGCCACCGGAACATTACTAGCACCACCATATTAAAGCTACATAAATTCTATACATAAATATGAACGATTATATAGAATTGACGCATTACTATGTGAAAGTTATTGTGAGGCGAAGCTCTGCCCGGATAAATAGTCACAGTGTCTACAGAGTTGTAATGGTTTCCATGACCGACCGGTTGACAATATACGTATTTTCTGACAGGAATTTTTGGACTCATTTTCTTCGTTAATGAACAAGTGCGATACTATAGTATACTACTAACTTTTGCTCGTGGCTTCATCCACAATAGAATTTCTATTAGGTTGAAAGTAGCCTATGTAGATACCCTATGCCCTTTTGTGTACTTACTACAACGTGTACGCAACATGACGATCGGTTCAGAAGTTAAAGCGCGAAAGCGTTACAAACAAATCCACATACGTATCAATTATATCAATATATACACATAATAAGAATGTAAATATATGTACTTCTTAGATTTTGTAAAAAAAATGTTGCAGATGTCTTGGAATGAAGAATAAAATACATTTTAATCGTTTTCGGAATTGTTTGTCTGTATGTTTGTTTGAACAGGTATCACTACTAAAGTACTTTACGATAAAACCTCACCACGAAAATCATAAAGCATATTATCTAGCAACATTTAGTCTTATAAAATCGGTTCTATCAAAAGTTATTGGAACGAAGTTTCTTACGGCAGGCTTCGAGGAGACAGGGATTTTGCTGCGCGACCGAACTGAAAAAAATGTGATAGTAAAACCGTAACGAAAAGTGCGTGGAATAAAACCGTTAAATGAGACGTGCGCAGGCGCGACAGTCGTATACACAAGCGAGTAGTGTATAATACCTTTCTCTTTCTCCTTTTTTGTAATTATTTCTATTTCTATGTAATTTTATGTTGTCAAACAAAAGTAAAGGACATATTTTGTTATTTTAATTGATAATTTGAATTACGATTACATAAATTTGAGAACGATTTTTTTTTTTGCAAATTGTGTCAATTCTACATTAGCCGAAGGAACTTCGTTCCTACCTGGTGTCCCACGACACCACATTCTTTTTTTCTAATTTGAATGACGACGTGACTTTAGTACGAGAGAAAAGTAAATAGACTAATGATTGATTTATTCAGAACATTTTATTAGTCACTAATTTTTACATTAGATTTCACACGGATGGAGTCGCGGCCACAGCTATTCATAATATTAGTTAGCGTAACCAAACGCAAAATTGGCTTTCAAATCATCAATAAGCCTTCGAAATATCCCGGGTTGTGGTAGATTATATGGCTATCTATATGTTTATGTACAAATTGGATACTCTTCCGTTATACAGTCTGTCGTCACAGTTTTATGAACATCATTCATTATGCATGCGACAGTCAGCGGTAATTAGCTTCCCATGTCATTATGATGCTCGTAGACAAAGCATTTGACTTGATGTTTGCCGGTAATGTAGTGGTATATTACATTAGTTCTATCTTTAGTTATTAAAAAAAATGGTTTTTTATTCATGTATAATACGTTAAACTCGCCATTTTAGATTTTATTATAGAAAAAACGTGAATATAGTTAAGTTTTATAATAAGCCTTTACTATGAAATTGCCGTTCTGCAGTACTGGCCATTTCAAATCAAAATAATTTTTGTTTGGCTAAGAATTCTAATTTCAAATTAATTTTATTTTAAAAACATGGAATTCCTTTTCCAAAAGTAGTCATTTGTTTATTGATTAGTGTTACATTTTCATAGCGTTTCAATCTTTTTTGTCATCATGGATACGTTAAAAATTCGAGTAATTATGGAATATGAGTAAATTTTTTAATTTTTTTTATACAAAACGGCAATTTCATACGTAAAAACCTAATATTATACCTAACTTCTGCCCGCGACTTCGTCCGCGTGAAATAGTTACTTTGGTTAACACTAACACGCAGCGGAAGCTCTCAAAAGGAAAACATCCACGATTGTGAAACCTTTATTAGTGCTCCACTGATATTGATCTTAAAGTGATGAGCTCAAAACTTTCCTCGATAAATGAGCTATCACTGATAGAAATTTTCAAATCGGACCAGTCGTTACTGAGATTTGTGCGTTCAAGCAAACAAATTCTTCAGCTGTATAATATTAATATAGGATTATTGAATAATTGTTTAAAACAGTTGAAAAAAATGGTTGAATTTCGACCACCGAGTTACTACCAGTATATGTAAATAAGTGTTGGAATAATTGACGGGGATAAGCTTCAACACCGTTTTTCTGATCACTATGAGATCTACTACACCTAAGTGTTTTAGTGTTTTCATGCTATTTTATTATAATTCGTTACTAGGAACCTATTGCATATAAAATGTTATATTGCTCTACGGATGTTCATGAAAATTAATTTGTGTTTCTGAACTAGCAGATTTTTTTAAGGAAATATTAATTACGATAAATCGTTACTACATCATTGAATAATAAATATATATATATATATATATATATATATATATACATAAGGACCGCCGATAGAAGTGATAACTCAAAACAATAAAAAAAGGAGTTCTCTTTTTAATTTTCATACTAATTATTGTATGAACGACAATATTTCAATTTTCGAATTTGTTAAGTTATTAACATTATTGTGGTTTTCATGTCCATTGGCACTGCGATCAGTAAATAAATACATTCTCATAAAGTTAAATAAGCAATCAATCGAAGGATTTGCTGCAAACTATCAATATTACATATATACACAGGTTCTTATAAAACGCGTCGCTAGGCTGACGCAAGCCGCGCAAGCGTCATACGGTTATGCTTACGTAGCAAGTCATGACGCGTAATTATAAATTTATCACCTGCCAAAAATACCGCTCAACGCGCCTAAAGAAGTTTAGGCTTCAAAAATATGCGGAATAAAAAAATCATTTTTACATACTTGTAGATTTCATAGACATTTTTTGTAAAGAATCTAAAAAATGAAGCTAATTTTATATAGAACTTCCGCATTTTGGTCATATCTTAGGAGTTTATCTGCTTATGGCGGTCATAAAAATGTTTATGTCACCAAAATCCGCAACAAATTCGACGGTCTCAACCCGTTATATTTAAATGTCAACGAATTAGGCCGGGCTACGACCAAACGTGATGATTAAAGTATGTGTAACTGAAATATATATAACTCGAGAATTATTTCATACTTTAGAAACGTGAAATTAGAAAAAAAAACGATTTTTTGGGCGTATTTTATGTAAAAATAGGTAACGTTTCGAATTAGTCAGGATAGAGATAACCGCAATTTAACACGTTACCGCGTGGCATGATTGTGTTACGCTACTCCCATATCTACGTGACGAAGTTTCAACAACTTGTCGCTGTAAAATGAATGTCAAAAATCAGGCAGTTAAATAAATAACTCGAAATTAGTGTCCGCTTTTTTTTTTATTTCTCGAACTGACTACGCTTTTGGCCTTTATTTTTTGGCCTTTACAGTTTCACCGGACTACTAAGGCCAGCGCTTAAGACACTCAGCCGATAATTAGTATCCGCTTAACTCCTTCAATCTACGTAAACACCGCCCTGTTATCATGTTGTGTCATCTTTATGTAACCCGATAATTCGTAACGCATGATGATAATCTCTTCCCACATCTGCATTTAGTGTGACCATAGACAAAACAGCGTGATGATACACGCGGGTATGAGCATAGCATTACAGAGGACGTTCAAGTATTAGGTAAGCAGATTTTTTGTGATTTATGACTGCCCCTTCCCCCTGCTCAGCAAAAGTAAGCAATGTTCTTTTTTTATCTGTTCTAGTTGATTCATGGGCAGCAATTAACAAATCGAGAAACAAGGAATTTCTAGTCTATAGACAATTAACTTACCATATGAGGGTCAAGGGTTGAGAGACTCAGTGTAGCTTGTAACGTTCTGTACTAGAAAAGTTGAAATACCAATAATCTGGAATTACTCATACTTATAGTAAAAATATAGTATATCTATACTAATATTATAAAGAGGTAAAGTTTGTGAGTTTGTGACGTTGTGATGTTGTGACGTTGTAGGGGGTAATCTCAGGAACTACTGGTCTGATTTGAATACATCTTTCAGTGTTATATAGCTCATTCACCGAGAATGGTTATAGGCTATATATCATCACGCTAAGACCAATAGGAGCGGAACACAGATGAAAAATGTTTCAAAATTGGGATGTTTTTTCCTTTTCAGAACTGCTGCGCGTTAGTGTTAGTGTATATATTCCACGCGAATGAAGTCGTGGGCAGAGGCTAGTCTATTCATATAATAAGAATGTAAATCAAACGTGTCTGTACTTTTTCCCATTTTCGTAAAGTAACAAAATAACAAAACAAGTAACAAAATACATTTCAATGATTTTTCGAAATGTCTACCTTTCTGTCTGTTTGTTTGATCACGCGTTACTGCTCCAGTACTGGGTTCACGATAAATCCTCACGAAGAAAATCATAAAACCATATCCTCGAGAATAACTGAGGCTTCAGAAGTTATTGATGACGCGACTTAAGTATGAGAGAAAAGTAGATATGTAAATGGAATTATTATATTCAGAAGATTTTATTACTGTTTTTTTACATCGGGTTCCACGCGAACGGAGTCGCGGGCACAGCTAGTTTAATATATCTTTTCTGTATTAACTTTCAAAAGAAACTATTAATTACTTTCGTGATGTGTTACACCGGCTCATATAAATCAAGTTAATTACACGTGTTACACACGTAACACACGTTTTAAGCAAAAGTTAACCTCACGAAGTGTTACACCGTCAAGCTAAAAGTTAACTCTTATCCTTACTTATAATGTGTCCAGAGAATCAAACCTCAAACGAACTTCAAACAATTCGTCACTGTAATTCGGTGCGATGTGTTCTGTTTCTATATCTCCTTGTAATTCTACAGTTAACTACTGGCTTCCTTCGTGATAGACCTATAAATTAACACGACGATCGCTGATACATACATTCTCATCCTTCGGCAGCTACCATGAGGCGAAACGCTATAAATTTGTCCACGTTCTAATATATTATGGTCATCTTGCAAACACATATCGGATTTGTCCCATGAACGCGTTAAACTGTGGACAATCAGCACAATGACGTATCGTATCGTATAAAACAAACATTAAGTTTAATGTGTTAGGCAATTGACAGATTTACGCGAAGCCTTCCCACTGATTTATGCGTCGTCCTCCCGGTAGACAATTTATTATAAACCGTGACCGGAATAACGTTATCATCGGGCATGTTCTCTGCGCAGTTTAGACTATAAATATATCGATGATGGATTAGCTTTAATTAACATTGTCGTTACGTATTAATATTGACTTATTTTTGTAGAAGGAAGTACAATATAGTCTAAAAATAATGGAGCCCATCGAAGGTTTTTCTAGCGGTCTTACCTTTGTTACACGAAAATAGTGTAAGTATATAACCTTAGACTCGTTACATCTATTTGTTGTTTCATTGGTAATTGTTACAATAAAGATTATATGAATGTAAATGTTTCAAAAACCATATAAAAGATTAAAATCTTCAAGTAAAATGTTCCATATTAAAAGTAAGTGAGAGAACAGTAGAAAGGCCTTAAAAAATATTTACAGAATTGACAGATTGCAGCATACTTTAAAGAAAAGATTTGCTTTCATTTTCTTCTATATCATACCAGTGCGAAGTTGGGGCCCGCACTTAGTTTATACTAATTACTAGCATCTACCCGCGACTTCGTTCGCGTGGAATAGATACACTAACGCCAACACTAACACGCAGCAGTTCTCAAAAGGAAAAAACATCCCGATTTTGAAACATTTTTCATCTCTACTACGCTCCTATTAATCTTAGCGTGATGATATATAGCCTATAACCCTTCTCGATGAATGAGCTATATAACATTGAAAGAATTATTCAAATCGGACTAGTAGTTCCTAAGATTACCCCCTACAACCTCACAACATCACAACGTCACAAACTCACAAACTTTACCTCTTTATAATATTAGTATAGTCTAAGTATCTACAAGGAAGAGCGTGATTGTATACCTTGGGAGACACGATGAACAGGTTTTTTTATTAAAATCTATACAGAAATCAACCTTCATCCTTAAGCATTACATCGGCCGATTTGTTTACAACGTATTAAATATTTATATCAATCAATATATTTAAAAGCGTGAGCGCAATGTTTTCATAAGATAGTACGAAGGTATCCTAATCTATACATATAATAAAAATCAAGTGTCTGTATGTAACAGCGAAATAAAACTTTTTCACTGATTTGATATGAACGTATACACGCTACTGATAACAAAAATGCAATTTTTAAATTTTTTGTCTGTCTGTCTGTCTGTCTGTCTGTTTGTTTGTTCCGGGTAATCTCCGAAACGGCTGGACCGATTTTGACGGGAATTTCACTAACAGATTGCTGAAATTACTGCGGGTGACATAGGGTACTGTAAATTAGACTAAGTGTTAACCGCGGCTTCGATTGCAATGCTATCTCCAAAACGGATGGACCGATTTTCACAAAACTTTCAACAACAGATAACAGATACCATAAAAAGTAATTAATATATTTTAATTTAGACTAGCTGTTAACTGTGGCTTCGCCCGCAGTACTATCTCTAAAACGGTTAAACTGGTCTTCAAGAAACTTTCCCTGACAAATAACTGACCTTATAAAAAATAATTTAGGCAATTTTAACCGTGGTTTCGCCCGCAGTGCTATCTCCGTAACGATTAGACCAATCTTTACGAGACTTTTTCTGGCAGATAGCTGACTTTGTAAAAATAATTTAAGTAATTTTTGTTTATAATAGGTGTTAATCGTGTTTTCGCAGACAAAACTTTCTCCAAAACGGTTATACAGATGTTCACGGGATTTTCATTGGTAGACAATGAACCTTATAAATAGTAATTGAGGTTATTCTATTTTGGACTAGCTGTTACCCACGACTTCGTCCATATGAAATTTAGCAAAAATATGTTGTTCACTATAAACATGTGCGTCTTTATCGCATTTTAGTGTATAATATATTTATATATATGCAAGATTCAAGACGTCATCACATTCATAGTTTACAATTTAATATAATAATTATTATAAACAATTTGAAGATAGAAGAGGTATTTCTAATTAGGTATTAATTAGACCATAAACATATTGACAATATTGGCACATAATATCATTATCTATTTTTAAGTCATTTTCCATTAATTATTTATACAATATAAGTGAGCACTGAGGTTGTTATATGGTTGGTTAATGTTTCAAATATGTTGGTTGTGATAATCCTCATTAAATACACTGTTAGTATCTATATATCTAATGTACACGTTACATGTTACTGTCAGTAGCGTGTGTGTCGTACTTACAATAGTTTTTAAAGAACATTTCTATAATTTTACATAGTTTAGTAGTCTCATAATTTCATATTTCTTTAATACAATTTAAAAAAAACGCTTGCGGAGCTGCGGGTACAGCTAGACTCATATATAAAGGTCAAAGCGTTTAACTTTCTATCAGATTTGTTCCGGATATTTTCCATCCATCGGCGGATATACGTATAACCTTTTTGATAGTTGTCTACTAAAATATTTCTTTTTTTTTTCGAAATGACTACGCTATTGACCCAGCAAGGTCTTAACAGCTTCACCGGACTACTAAGGCGAGCGCTTAAGGCACTCAGCCGATTTTATTTTGGCAAACAGCTCAAGGGTGCACGGCACACCTCGGCTTGGCTGTTGCCTGTTGCATGCAAAATCGCGACCAATCTTAGCTAACTATTCATATATGTATGAGTTGTTGAAACGTATATGTGTACCACGCATACACGCCTCAACAACTCCATATATTTATTATCGGAAAATTGAGAGTTTTTCAATTCGATAAGGGAAAAAAAAGTAAACCCTTCCACTTTCAAGTGTAAGCGTGTAGGCGTGCACGTGTCTGGGGGTTATCGTATAGTGTTGTAGCGGTGAAGTATATTTGTGTGTCACCGTATCGCGCAAGCAACGCACTCAAGGGCTCCCTACCGAGGGATCGAACCTAGGCTTGAGCCGCTGCCGTGGGAGGCCTAATCGGGTGTGCGGGAGCGAAATTAACCCCCAGACCACGGCGGCGTGATCTATGGTTACGCGGGCGTGGGCGTGAACACGCTCTGTTTCGAGGGACAGGCTGGTATTGATCGTTCGCTGACGTGATTGAATCAGGAGGGTCGGTAAAAATGTGTCGCGGACGTCTTTTATAACGCGCAACGTTAGGTACGAGTTCATAGTTTGCGGTGGATACCACTAACGGACTGGAATGATTCGCGGCTTTTTCAAAATAAAATAATCGTAAGTGATTTTACGTACGCCCAGATAGAAGGGATCTCTAGGTCTCTATGGAGATCGACTCTCCGGATGTACCACGAGGCACGGGTCACTTTACGTAAAACACGATTTTGGAGAACCTGCAGCTTATCAAAGTTATATTTGGACATATGCGCAAAAACGGGGCAGCTATATGTCATCACAGGACGGATACACGTCTTATACAAAGTGAGCTTGTGTCTGAGGGACATCTTACTCTTATGACAAAGCAACGGATGGAGGCGACCCAAGACCATAGTGGCTTTGTTTCGCACTCTGTCTATATGTGAATTGAACTTTAAATGTCTATCTAATGTGACACCGAGATATTTGACCTCTTCGGCCCAAGGGATATCGATTCCGTATAGCCTGATGTGCTCAAATTTATTAGCGCGTTTCGTGGGATCGAAGAGTATTGCGGCACTCTTATCGGGATTAACTTCTATACGCCATCGACGAAACCATTCACCGAGAGTATGAACGGCTTTTTCGATGCGCTTCCTAAGAAAGTCCGACCGCCAGCCGGAAGTGTAAATACCGGTATCGTCAGCGTAACAACCTACCTGGACCCCCCAAGACCGAGGTAGGTCACTGATGAACAGATTGAAGAGCGTGGGCGCGAGTATGGAGCCCTGTGGCACACCTGAGCGTATCGGGTGGGGCAGCGGTAGTTCACCATACACTCTGAATTGGAATGACCTATCAGTTAGATAATCGCGGATAATATGAATTAACCTATCAGTTACGCGAGATTTACATAATTTATGGATGAGCCCTCCGTGCCAGACCTCATCGAAGGCCTTGGCGATATTGAAGAAGACTACAATTGTACGTTTCGGTTTACGTTTTGGATCGGCGTTAAATTTAGAGAAAATGTACTCCGTGAGGCGGTGTACTTGATTCGTGCAAGAGTGTTCGGCGCGAAATCCGAACTGCTCAGGTGGTATTAATTTGTATCTGTAATTGAGAATTGGAGGCAGTTCAGAAGGAGCCGCTCGTAAAGTTTTTCTAAGGTATCTAACAGACTAATGGGGCGATAGCTAACGGGAAGCGTAGCTTTCTTGCCGAGCTTATGAATACCTATCACTACGGCCTTTTTTCCAGACGGCCGGAAAGTGACCCTGGGACATGGCCGCATTGAAGACGCAGACCAATAGAGCTATGATGCAATCAGGAAGGAGTTTCAGAACCTCGTTCCTGATTCCATCGGGACCTGGGGACTTCCTAGGCTTGAGACTCTTGATTGCGCCTGCAACTTCATCGAAAGTGTTCGCGGTTAGGGTATTCGCCGGAGGAGACGCGAGTACATGCTCCGCAGCTGATTCGATAAATCCGTTATGGAAAGGGTCAGTGTTATCAGTGTTTGGCGAGCACTATTTCTCTAAGCTTGCGGCAAGTCATTCTGCTTTATCCATGCTAACGAACGCGGGAGGCAACCCGGGGTCTCTGTCGAGAGGAGACATTGGAGTGACCATATCTGATTTGAGAGTTCGCGCTAGAGTCCAGTACGACAGGTGAGACGGCTGGAGACCCTCCAGGAGTCTGTCCCACCTGTCACCCCGGATCTCAGAAATACGAGTCTTGACTGTTTTTCGTAACGAACGTAAACGATCGCGATTCTCTACAGACGGGTAAGCGTCGTAAGTTCGAGTCGCGGCGTTCTTTTCCGTGATCAATGCTCTCACGTCGTCAGGGAGTATAAAACGGCGATCGTTCGCCGCTTGTACCTCTTTCGAGGTCCTGACGGCGGTCTGGAGATAATCAACCAGGGAATCGATGGCCGCATCCGCGTCGGCTTTAGACACCAACACGTCCGGAATCCTGTCTAAACTACTAGACAACGGATTTTCTTTAAAATATTGAACGAGTTTCGCGTAATCAGCCACCCTAACCGATGGCGGGGTGAAGTCTGAATTGTAACCTAACTGTAAAACAACCGGGCGATGATCTGAATCAAGTTCGTGTACGATTTGTATGAGTCGTACAGGAAGCGTGATATTTTTTAAGAGAGCTATGTCTAAAACTGTGGGTCGGCAATGATCTTGATAGTACGTGGGTTCCGAAGGGGCTATGACGTCAAACGCGAGAACCCTACCTAGTTCGACGAGTATCCTCCCGTTACGAGAGGTACACGGACTATTCCAGATAACGTTCCCGCTATTGAGGTCCCCCGCTATAATAACTGAATCTCCTAAATTAAGTAGCGCCTGCAAATCGGATCTTAGCAATTCTTTGTTTGGTGGCAAATACGCGGAAACTAAAATAATATTCGAGTGACCGGTCATCCCTAATTTACACACTGACACTTGCATATTGGTTAGCGCGAGCGGATCTAACGGTGCAGTACAACGAACGCCTAAAATAGATTAATATGCCACCCCCGCGGGTGATACGGTCGTTCCTGAGTATATAGTAATTCGCGATTCTTGGATTACGCATACTCGGTTTTAACATCGTTTCCTGGATAAGGAAAACGTCGAATCTGTCTATCGCAAAATATTTCTATTTAATCTTAAAATACTTAGCAAATAAAAACGGAATTCAAACATTGTTTATGTCCATATGTTAATCGAAGGGCCTTTGCGTTAGACGAAATTTATTTTTGTACTTCTTCTGTAGGCGGTAGAGCCACGCTGATGCTATAACTGGTTTCAGAATAATTGGGTCGGCTCGTTCACGGTGGTACCATCCTCTCACAGAAAACCGACGTGAAATAATACTGCTTGCATTACCATCCTCCTTCCCCCTCCCTTCCCTCTCTTCGCCTTCCCACTCCACCCTTCCCCACCAACAAAGGCTGGCAACGCACTTGCGACTCCATTGCTGTTGCTGGTGTCAATGGACGGTGGTGTTCACTTAACATCAGGGTACCCGCCTGTTCGTTTACTTCCTATGATATAAAAAAAATCGATTAGACTATCGCGCAATTACACTAATACCTTACAATGTTGTAGTCTTTGCATATTTCTTCTGTTGGTCTTTTTCGTATATTCTTAGAATATGCGGACGCATCGTGTCACGCTTATATACCTTTCAATAAAGAATGGAAAACTGGAAGACCGACGGCATTAATCAAACGATTTGATAAACACTAAAACCCCACTATTGTTTAGTCCCAAGTTTGGTGAGCCATTCGTTATTCGTAGAAAGCGTAATAAAAACTGTCTTAAGCGACTCTAATTCAAATTTGTATACAAATAATACTTAGGCAATTTTAACATTAATGATATATAAAAGTACTAGTTATTGTCCGCGGCTTCGTTTGCGTAGATTTGCCTATCGTTCAAAAACGAACAACGGTTTAAAAGTAAAAGCGTCAAAGTGTAACAAACAAATAAATGAATACAAAAACTTACACGTGTATTTGTAATATTATTTAGAAAGTTAGGATTGTTCTAATTAGGATTAATAATATTTAAAAAAATTTGGTAAGAAAAATAATAAGTGCGTAAAATAAACGTGTGCGTATGTACAACTAGTTCATTATGTATGTGCAATGTAATATGGCAATAGTTTTATTTACATCTTGATATGATGATATAACGACGTAGAACTGTATGATTTTAAAAGTGAATACGTCTACATACGCAGCTCCGCACGCGTTTTTTAAAAAATATATTGAAGCATTATAATATTGTGAGACTATGTACGATTATAGAAATGCTGTTTAAAAACAATTGTAAGTACGACACGCACGTCACCTACAGTAACATGTAATGCGTACATTAGATATATGAATACTAACAGCGTGCCAAATGAGGTTTATCATCAGCAACATATTTGGGATTTTAACCCGACATATATCTAACTACCTCAGTGCTCATTTACACTGTATAAGGAACTAATGAAACTATAACTTAAAATATTATTATAAAGATTTTCATTTACATTACATTTAATATACATTGACGTTATAATTAACATTTTGTGACCATACGAATAATAAACGGTTGCCGTTCAACCGGTCCAACCGTTATGGTGATAGCACAGTAAGGAAAACCACGGTTAAGAGCTAGCCCAAATTAAAATAAATTAAATTACTTTTTATAAAGTCCGTTATCTGCCAGTGAAAGTCCCGTGAAAATTGGTATAACCGTTTTGGAGAAAGCACTATGGACGAAGACGCGATTAACAGCTAGTCTAATTTAGGGCAGCTTAAATAACCCACTGTAATTTCTGTCATCTGCCACTGAAATTCTTGTTAAAATCGGTCCAGCTGTTTTGGAGATTACCCGGAACAAACAGACAGACAAAAATTTTAAAAATTGCATCTTTGTTATTAGCGTGATTTAATTTCATATCCGATAAGTATTTTTTTTTTATATTTTGATATTACATAAAGATACCTCATTTTCAGCGACTGCGGCTTTACATTACAATTAGGGCATGTAATGTTCGCTTGATTTTATTATTCGAGTTTTACGAATACCACTATACGTAATATTCATATTTCAAGGGTTTTTTGGAATACCTTTTCTATTATTGAATATATAACTACTTACATGTTTTTTGGTCACGTTTATTAACAACGAGTATATCAAATTAATACAAACAACTACACACATATCGGCGGTGTTAAGGAAAATTTACTAAAATAAAAGATTGTTAAATACACGTTACACTTTGTACCATTTCCATTGTGGATGTGGGCTTAAACTTGTGATTTATGCACAAACATAAAGCATATTAGCAAAGTATGCAGCAAGAACAATACAAGAGTCATATTCTCAAATATTTTGTAAGTATTTTCAACACTCTCATACTACGAAATATAATATTTGTCTTCTTCAGCTGTGTTGAATAACCACATTTCACATGACTATGCAGGTGTTTAGTTCTTTTGCGTTAGTTTGATAACTATCCATAAAGCTCGAATACTCGAATAGTATGCACTAATCACAATATAAAAAAACAGTAATCATGATGCTCGTCCAATTCGTGTTCATCAATCACAGAGAAACCAACATACCCGTGACTAATAACCGTAAGGTATTCTAAAAGCTTTATTATGCGCACTTTGGCGTTGTGGAATGAGTTACCTGGTACTGTGTTCCTCCAGGGTTATGACATGGGGTTCTTGAAAAAGGGATTAAAACACGCTCTCCAAGGACGGCAACATAACAGCGATACCTCTGGTGTTGCAGTTATCCATAGGCGACGGTAACCATTTAACATCAGATGGACCGTCTGCCTGTTTGCTATCTTTTGGCATAAAAAAAAAAACATTTTTATCTATATCTAGTTATTGCAATGAATTGATATTACTTCTAGGGCATAATAAAGGAAGGCGATTCTCTATCAGTAATCTTTAATAATGAAACATCTAATACGTGCCGACGTAAAAGCTATCGGGATGGTTGCTCCTAAGCCGCAGGTCACAAGGTTGTCGACAAACCAAACTAATATTTTAACATTTCTTATAGTAAGAATTTCAGAACATATAACGGAATAGAATTATATAGAATACTCTATTAATATTATAAATAAGAAAGTTGGTTTCTTTGTTTGTTCTATTACGCTGTCACTTACTTACCTACTCAAGTGTCCGTCATGAAGCTTTGTATTTGTGTCGTTAGGGATACAAAAAGGACATTTAGTAACTTTCACCCACAAAGCTACCGACGAAAGCCTGTAGACCAATTGATAATATTAAAAAAAATGTATTAAGCACATATGTATAGTAGACGTCATTAAATGTTGAGTCAATAAGAATTTTATAACATAAATCTTATATTTCACCATTTGGTCGAACGTAACAGTAGCATTGAGTTACATTCATCTTTTATTTAAAAAAATCTCTATAACTATTTCTCTTTGAAACTTTTTTTTTTCGAAATGTCTATGCTATTGACCCAGCAAGGTCTTAACAGCTTCACCGGACTACAACCTCTCTTTGAAACAGCTTAACATATATAGTTGTAGATAAGCGTTAGCAAAAAAAAAACTTTTGCGTATTAGTGTGTACAAACTTCTTTGGCTTATCTATCTATTTAACTATATAATCTAATACCAATAAACTAGCAATTCTTGTATATTTTTATATTGTTATGGATTCAGGATCTCGAAAACGGCGAGAGCGGTTGTCGTGAAACTGAATATGTAGGTGGTTTCGGGGACGATAAATCGATCTGGTTAGATTTATTTCATAAAAAACTTTAGGCAATGAAAAAATATAGCTAGGTTATAAAGATAAATTTCGCCGCCGCTGTCAAAACAAAAATATCTCAGATGGAAATCGGCTGCTTCGAAAATCTGTCTAACCCCAAGTCGAATTCGAGTAACAGCAAAAGAGATATCTTTTTCAAATTTTTTTTTTGGTAAAAGGTGCTAATTTTGTTAGGCTAACCTAACAGTTTATTTAATTTATAAACGTTCTTTAAGAATCGACCTAGGTTCGGTCATCCAGGTACTACGTATTAAATCTATATAAAAGAAAGCTTTAGTAATAACTATTTCTAACTCAAGAACAGCTGGACCGATTTGTATGATTTGTATCTGTCTCGAATAGCAGAATAAATATAGTATATATAATTAAAAAATGGCGAAGAAACTAATTATGATGACAATTCATTTTTGATTACATCTCGAAAACGGATTGACAGATTTCGATGATTTTTATTTCCTTCATCTACCAGGAGACTAGACACAGAGAATCGACCAGAGTGCAATATGTGCAGCAAATAGTTTAACAGAAACGAGTGCAACTATACTACAAGAATCTTTTCAATTCGTTCCAATAAAGCAATTAACTTCCTAACAAGTGAATTAGGTATTTGAAAAATTCTTTCAGTGTTATATAGCTCATTTATAATGCGCATATATATATCATCACGCTAAAACCAATACGAGTGGAGCACTAATGGATAATGTTTCAAAATCGTTTTTATTCCTCTTGAGAGCTTCCACTACGTATTAGCATTAGCCCAAAGTAACTATTCCAGGCGAACGAAGTCGCGGGCACAGGCTAGTCTTAAATAAAACTAAATTTCATTCAGCTAATAAGTTAACACGGTATTAATTGTCTCTGAGGCGGTACAAAGTTCGCCAGGTCACCTAGTATATCAGTATATATTATACGAAATGTAAGAAAAACAAGGACAACCCTATAGGTTCGTGATTAATATTGCAGACTATAGCTTCCGATCGATCCCAGTATCAGGTTAGATTGCGCCGCGTTAAACTGATTACGTAACCCTTCCTTCGACTTAATTTCCGTCCGGAACTCGAGTTTTATCACCATTTGATAGTCGATGGGACATATTAAATTGCCCACGTCGTTCTAGGAGTCGTTCGAGTCATCATTGGGGCCTTCATCGGTTGAGATTTCTTTCACTAGTCTCACTTCATGTACCGAGCATGTAGCATGTAACCGAGGATCTTAGAATAGCCTTGGCTCTCGAATACAGTTTTTTTTTTAACTTTATTTTTGGCAATCAATCTTTCCGATTATTACTGCCATTGTCACGTAGTCAATAATATCACAATCTTCGTGCGATCATTCTAATATTAAGCATCGTGTGAAACCATATTCTTACAAGATGGTGGATACCTTGCTAGAGCCTTCCAGGGAGTTTTTGTGAAATCGCAAGTAAAATATAAAATCCATTACATGACAGACTAAAATCCCGCCAAAAACTACAAATACAGTTCTTGAAACACACTTTTAGAAGCTTGGTGATAGATTTTCAACTTGAGGGTTGGAACTAGTTAGGTGGTTATTAGAAAAACCTGTCGTCGTTGTATTATCAAAAAAAAAAAATATATCCAACGAATTCTCTAGTAAAATTACGCGATTTGGACCTACATACGTCGATCGACGCGGTGTTTAAAAAGTCAAGGCAGTCGTTAGGGCTTTCGACAAAACTAAAATCTCAAAACAAAAGTGTAATTTTTTTTGTGGTATTTTTAGATTCATTACAGTCTGAATTATTTAAATTTCGTAATTTGTAAATTGAAATTATTAACATTAGTCTGGTTTTCACATCTATTGGCGCTCCGAACTATAATTATATACGTTTTTATACAGTTTATCAATTAATTTAATATATGATGGGCTGCACAAACTCAATACAAAATATCAATATTATGTATGTTCATAGGCCGCTATACAACGCGTCGCTAGTCTGACGCAAGCATAATACGTCACGAGCATGTCGACGTCATCGGTGATGTTTGGTGAGGCAAAATCATATGATTTAACTCACCATTTTGTAGATGGTAGAGCCACGCTGAAGCTATTACTGGTTTCAGCATGAATGGGTCGATTCGTCCGGGGTAGCACCACCCTCTCATAGACAATCGACGTGAAGTAACAATGCTTGCATTGTTGCGTTTCGTTTGGTCATGAGAGAGCCGGATACCCACCTCCCTCCTTTCCCCTCCTCTTCCCTTCTTCACCCTCTCCCCTAACACAGGGTGGCAACGCACTTTCGATTCCCCTCATGTTACAAGTGTCTATGGCCGGTTTTTTTTCCGAACTGACTACTCTTTTGGCTTTGCTAGGCCTTTACAGCTTCACCGGACTACAACAGGAAAAAAACGTCTATAGACGGTGATGATCACTTAAAATCAGGTGTTCATATGCCTCCTATGATATAAAAAAAATCCAAAAATTCAAACCGGCACAGTTGAGTATATACAATGTCTGGCATACATGTAATAATACGTCACGAGCATGTCGAGGTCATCGGTGACGTGAACCCATAATATTTTCTTCTATCAAATGTATTTTTTTACATCGCTCAATGCGGCTAAAGAAATTCTTATCACCTCTTCAAAGTATGACATTACTTCACTAAATTCTTTTAAATGTTACAAATCTGTATTCACATACGGGAAAACATTTATTTCTCATAGAATATTTGTATTTTTAAATGTACCGCTTTTCCTGCGTATTAAGTTATGGTATGATGGAAATGTTATAATCCTGTTGAAAACATCAAAGCGACTCGTCCCACGTTTGTCGACAGATGTTATTTGGGTGTTAAATCGTTTACAATGGCATTATGCTTATTTCCTTATAAGGTTTCCTTTGAATATCGTTTCTGTTTGTAAATGCTGGTAACAGCTATATTGTATACTAGCAATTGTCCGTGGGTCCGGACGCAATTTCATTCATGCATCATGCGTTTCGACGTTTTGTGTATTTTATAATTTTTAAAAGTGTTATTGATCTTTTAAGGATGATTTCAGCATAAAATTGTGTATAAAATTCCCCTAAAATCCATTGAGGTTCAACACTTTTTTTCTATTTGTATATTAATCATGGTAAATTTTTATCGTTCTTTAATTTTAGAGCTACATATACCAGATGAAAGTTTAGACAGTAGCAATATTTATGGATAATACTTTGCACTCGATTTTCGTTTCAAATCAATTAAAAAATCAGTGCTTAGTATTTCACTTAATTATCTAGAAAATATATAAAAATGATACTTAGGTTCTCTTTGTTGGTTATTAGTATTTGTTTTGATATTATTATTTTATATGTTAAATCTGACCATAAACTTATCATCTCTTAGAATACTGTGAGCGACTAATCTAACACCTGGTATATTACTTCCTGTTTATATAATACACGCGCGTGTTTTTGTACTATTATAATTCACTTAATTAAAATACGAGTAAGTACATTATCTGACTTTTGAAACTATTAATTAATGTCAATCTGGGTACATTATCAATTTACAACATTTTATTAAAATATCTTGAGTATTAAAGGCAATGATATTTATATTTGTAATATCATTGATTAAAGGTAATTTGTTCTTTAGTTTGTCTTTAGATTTAATATTTTTATTATTTGTAATTTTTATACTATTTCTAAACGTAATAATAACTATTTTTTTGTTGCGGTTTTGATCGCGTTGCTGTAGATTTCATCTATCCCACGGAAACTGTATATTATTTCTGAGTTGTCAGTATCTGTGACAACGTGTATGCAAAATTTCGAGATGAACAGCTGAGTAATTAAGACGCAAAAGCGTAACAAACAAACACATTATCGCATTGCAGCTTCCCGTATATAAAAAAAAAAACTATGAAACTGTTTCTAAGCTTAATTAGTACATACAAATAGACAGATAAAAATTTAAAGCTTTTTCATACTCAGTTGTATCTATAATAAAAAGAACAAATCAAAATTTGGATAAAAAAATTAAACTACAGAAAGAATTACAGAGTAATAATGATTTACACGGTTCATATTTTATAATCATTACTGTTATAGGCTGTTTTTAGATAATCTGTTATGTGTATAATTTTTCATATCAATTCATTTGTTGTTGGTATCGTGACTATAAGTGTGTGCAACTCTCCCTTTCGTACCTATTAACTATTTCATAATGATTGCTTGCTTACACGTTGCGCTAACACTGATCACTGTGGTTGTCAATAGTAACGGACGGAGTCCTGTTATTATTAGTTAATGTAGTAATGACCACGTCTTATTCTGGTTATTAAATATATAATGTGATTATGGTATCAGTTTTTCTGCAAGAAAACTATCCAATACTATTAAAATAAAACTGAAATAAAAAAATGGTATCTCTTGATTTTTGTCTTGGTTTCCAGTTTCAGAATCCACTATACCTATTATATTCAGTTATCTAGCGATTTACGACCTTGTAATCTATGTTTTATCAAATAAACTTTTTATTTTTTACACTGTTCAAATGTCATTTATTCAATATAATTTTCACAAACAAATCACACAAAATTATCAATCAAAAGCTATGTAGTTATTTTATTAGTACTGAAAATGTTGTATAATATTTTGTTTATAATTAAACATTTCGGTACTTATCTAAATCCGTTTTTATCATTGTTACTGGATGTATATTTTATTTTTTTGTTTTTACAGGTACAGCGATGATAGGTTTAAACAAATATAGATAAAATTGATCAAACACATTGTTAATAAGTAATGTTCAAATAGTTAGAGACACAATTTAAAAAATGCAAGTAATTAATCTGAATATTAACAAATGAAAAATCGCCATTAACCATCTTTTTGTCTGACTGTAATTTGTCACTTTACTAAGCTATTTGTATGGTTTAATTGATGAAATTAAGCGATCAATTGTAGGTTACATTCTTACCAGAAATATTTACATGTATGACTTCAAGCTACATTTAGAAAATAAAATGTGACAGAGATATGCTGTTTAAAAACTGTTAAATTTTGAACTGATGAGTCGGAACTATAAAAAAAGTATCTAAATTTTATGATATGAATTTTATAATTCAGATACATTTTAGGTAGAGGTGAAAATTTTGCAATACAATAAAAAAAACTGACCGCAATTCTGGTTGCTGAACTTCGGTGATCGGACGAGAACCGGTGTTTTCAACACTTTACCCGCCACAGTCTTTATTCTTACCATTATTTATCACACAGAAAGGTAACGCACCAGAATTTTAAATTTCACTTCAATATTTTTGTAGGGTTAATAGATGCAAAAATTTAATAGGTAATCCTATAATGAGACAGAGCTTTTCGTGTAGGACAGTATTGTGACTAAACTGTAGCATAGCATAACCTTTTATTACAAGATTTATTTCTACCACCACCTTGGGTTAAAACAAGTGATACGAAGTTAAACCTATAAATCATCGGTGGTCAACCTATTCCAAAGCAAGTGTACAATGAAACATTTTTACATAACGCAGTGTGTGCATATTTGTTTTTGTAGATGGAAATCAAATCTACAATATACATTTCAAGAAATGCTGGTTTCAAATTAGTATTTTGGAAATCTTGCAGCGGGCGCATTACAGATCAACTGTGAGCGCGGGATTGGTCGCCATTTCGGCAAACGATAAAAAAATATCAAAGAAAACGCTGCAGAATAAATCGCGGTCGCTTATATATTGGAGCAAGGTTAATAAGCGCCGCGTAATTACGATCGTGACGTGCGTAATTCCGCACCGAATACGCGTACCGCGGAGATTTTGCCTAACGTCGTGTTATTAATTAATGTTATCAAAATTCAACGCGCCGAGTGTAGGGTTAGTTGGAAAATTTATGTTACCTGCGGGTAAATATTCCTGTGTTAATATTAAGTCTACATAAGGTTTATCTAACAACTGTTCCCTCTAGGGCTTTAGATCTGAGCTTCTTAACTTTGCAACGTTTTAGCTTTGTGTGTGTGGGAGGATGAGAAAGTTACTCGTAATCGGCAATGTGTTTTATACAAATTGATAGCTTTATGATGTATAATAGTTCCTTGATGTGATTTATGGCAGAGGATGATTAAATAAATACGTAGTAAGTACAAATTTGTTCAGTGAAATCTTTAGAATGGTTGAACCGATTTGGATACGATAGTAACTCTTAGATGAGGACTCCTCACACTATGTATAATCTAGACTACACGTAATTAAGCTTTTCCATAAGGGCTAAACAATAATAATAATTATATAAGGGTAATTAATAATACATACTTCGCTACTAAATAATGTGGAGATTAATGTGTACGATAACATGAAAATTAAAAAAAAAAAAACACCAATTGATCCCAAGAACACGTGTAATTTTCGTTAAATTCTCAAAACAATGAAGTCACGGGTACCAACTAGGCCTAAATCTAAAGGAAACATTAGCCGAAGCAATTAAAATATCATACATACTGTTCCAAACCGTTCCAATATACACGTGCAATATATAACGTACAAAAATAGTGAAAACTAGGTGGATATACGTCATATGTTGAAACCTAGTTATAATGTCTCATTCAGATGTCATTTCGAGGATATACAACGTCAGCAACTTAGAGATTCTAGTCATGGTAGGTTTATAGATCGATTTGGTGGCGGCTCCTAACAACGGATGTTATAGGAATGTTATAGGAATCACCACTTTCCTTTGACTCTATCATACTTACTACTACTTATTATAACAATTTGATGCTATATTAGTTTAGATAGATCACCAGATTCAGTTTTGAAAAAAAATGCATTAAAAACGCCTGAAACTGCACAACTCCTGCATCATTTAAAACAAATTGTGCGCCGCCTATTATTTGTTGATAGTATACTATATATGCTTAGTATTTTTCAACTGTTAAAAATGACAATAGACAAATTCAAGTCGATAAATTTATGAGTGTGTGAAAATATTCTAGTCATTTACTATTGTTAAATTGAAAGTCTGACAGCAAACACCAATACTTGTGTTGCGGGAGCTACACCAGAGAGCCAATTTCCTTTATAGGCTTTGTGTATTATGATATATGGCCACAGACTTGTTTAAAACTAGATTAATTAAGTTTTAATATTGTAACAAAACCCTAATTAGGCAAGACGATGGACCAAACGTTTAATCACAAAACTATGTCAAAAATCTACAAAAAATATTCATTAATATAAACACCATAATCAATCTGTATCCACACAATGAACCACTCGCTTAACCCTGCAAAATCAACGAGGTCATTATGGCCCTGTTCTGCCGCCTGCAGTTGCGCAGACAGCGTGCGGCGCGCGGACCGCTAATTTGTCAATGTCGTTTTTGCTTCGCTGATATTAATGAAAATTTAGTGTCAAGCGAACGGGCCTTTGTTCTTTAATTACTGTACATTGTTAACATTAAAATTACCTGTTTCTGAAATACAATTAGCGTCTCCCTTTTGGACTCCATCAACGCTATAGAATTACCCTAATCATCGCACGATTTCAGTTATGGTATCATATCATATCACCAAACAATTTTTACCAGCTTTGTTTTGGATCTGTTTAAATGGTGTTTGACCATGATTTTAATTCCAAGATAAAGAATTGATGATATTATATTTGAAAATCAAAATAATTAGCAGCAAAAACGAATTAAGACAGAAAGTAGAGATTTTCGAAATATACGTTTATTCCAACTCTTATACTTAAAAGTTCCGTTTTTGTCTATTTCCCTTAAATTTGTTATATTTTTTTACAGTCAATATTTTTTGGAAACATGTTGCACCAACGGTTTCGCCTTCGATCAACAATAAAAACTGTTGATCGAAGGGTTTCGCGTATATTTTTATGCAATAACTATTTTGACACATTATTTTATTTTATTAAAATATGGGTTTACATCTCATAATTTTCAGAAGCATTGCTCGTAAATGTTGCCTATCGATTTTAGAACGATATAATTGAAAATGTACTTATTGTATATACTCCATAACTAATTATACTTCAAAATATAACAAAATTCAATGCAGCAATTTTTTTTTGTCAAATGAAAATATAAAAATAGATAGACATGTTCGTAAAAAGAATAACGTCATATTCATAATCAGCGTTTTTGATAATATATGTTTACTGCCACAAACTCACTACAGGTTTACCATTATAGATATCTAAATCTCCATCCGTTGCTTTGTCATAAGAGTAAGATGTCCCTCAGACACAAGCTCACTTTGTATAAGACGTGTATCCGTCCCGTGATGACATATAGCTGGCCCGTTTTTGCGCATATGTCCAAAGATAACTTTCATATGCTGCAGGTTCTCCAAAATCGTATTTTTACGTAAAGTGACCGGTGCCCCGTGGTACATCCAGAGAGTCGATCTCCATAGAGGCCTAGAGATCCCTTCTATCTGGGCGTACGTAAAATCACTTACGATTAGTTATTTTGAAAAAGCCGCGAATCATCCCAGTCCGTTAGTGGTATCCGCCGCAAACTATGAACCCGTACCTAACGTTGCGCGTTATAAAAGACGTCCGCGACACATTTTTACCGACCCTCCTGAATCAATCACTTCAGCGAACAATCAGTACCAGCCTGTTCCTCGAAACAGAGCGTGTTCACGCCCATGCCCGCGTTACCAAAGATCACGCCGCCGTGGTGTGGGGGTTAATTTCGCTTCCGCACACTCGATTAGGCCTCCTACGGCAGCGGCAGATAATCTTATAAACTAACCGAAGTGCGAAAAACAACACAGAACGCAGCGATTTCTGTTAAAAACACATATTGCTCTTTTCCACAATACACGATTTCCTCTCTAACCGAATAAAATCAGCGCGGACTTAAATGACCCCGATAGTTGCTTGCACTGTTTAGCCAGCGATCAGTCGTCTGTTAATTCGTCAACGTCGCTTTTCCTCGACCTACGGTAATGGAAATTTTGTGTCAAGTTAATTTTCTTACACATTTCATTGGGATTATTATTTTAGTTCTGTTCGTTCTGCGTAAATGTAATATAAATATAAGCATAGGGAACTGGCATGAAAGAAGGGTTATAATTGATACATAGGCATATACAAAACAGTTAAGTACAACAAGATGTCTCTGTTTCTCAACCGGATGTTCTTTATTATTTCACTTTTCTACAGGAGGTAAACAGTAATTAAGTAAGTAAATAAGTGAAATTGTTAAATAAATTGTAAATATAATATATAAATTGAAAAGCTAATAATAAAATTTTAAAACAGTAATTTCAAACGAATAAAAATGTTAACTCGCGAATAGAAGTTAGTCCATGATAATCAAAATAAAATTCATAGTGCTCACATGATATAATAAAACGTTTTTTACGAAAACGACATTTTGATATGTTGTTGAAAACAAATGAATAACCAAATTATTTGTTTTTCTATTATTCAAATTATAACGTCATATAGTATTTAAAAATATATTTAATTCTCAATTGGAAATAAAAAGGGAAGTTAAAAAAGAATATTATGTTCATTGGTATACAAAAACCCAAGATACACATTTAACGTCTCACAATCGGCAGACAAAAATTAGTGCATAATTATGAATTATGCAGTCATTTCAAATTGTCTCGCGTCGCTTACGTCCTTTTAACAACTTTAAATCATTCCGGTAAGGTTAAATTTGCAAAATCATATGTTTTACTCATAACTATTATTACCACGTATGTATATTGGGGAGTTTTTGCGGCCGGTTTTCAACGCTACTTTTATTCGAGATTGCGAATTGGGTTTTAATATGTCAAAAATGTTTCATTGGTCATCGATGTAATATAAGAAACACATGTGAAAAGTTTATACTTATCAATTCACTAAAGCTGAAAACTGTGTTGTCTTTCTTTTGCAAAATTAAAAAAATAAAAATTCATTAAGTGAATAAATTATTTATTAGCTCTATTAATAATAGAACATTGTTTATTGACCTATATTTATTTGAGTCCTACATATTATACTTGTCTTATTAATGTTGTGCACTAACACAGCGTGAAGTAATTCAGTTGATTGATATTTGCAGACGAGCGCGACAATCAAATGCATTGTTATGTTAAATTTAAACGCTGATTTCATTGTTAATGTTATTGGAAAACTATACAATTTTGAATATATTTATTTTACGCATTTTATTGTGTAGGTACTAACACAGCGTGAAGTTATTTAGTTGATTGATTTTTTTTTTCGAAATGACTACTCTATTGACACAGCAAGGTCTTATCAGCTTCACCGGACTACACGTTGATTGGTATTTTAAGACTATTTATCTATACTATATATACTATTATACTATATACTATAATATAACCTATACTTCTATACTAATATTATAAAGAGGTAAAGTTTGTGACGTTGTGATGTTGTGACGTTGTAGGTGGTAATCTCAGGAACTACTGGTCCGATTTGAATAATTCTTTCAGTGTTATATAGCTCATTCACCGAGAATGGTTATAGGCTATATATCATCACGCTAAGACCAATAGGAGCGGAGCACAGATGAAAAATGTTTCAAAATCGGGATGTTTTTTTTCTTTTGAGAACGCGAACGAAGTCGCGGGCAGAGGCTAGTATATATAGATAATCATAATTACATACGCGAATAATTTCCGTCTGCACATTAAAAAACTCGATATCTATTTCTGATACGAAATAAATTACGTAGAACGACACAATTCCCATTGGTGTCTGGAGCAAGTATTTTTTCACATCTGCGCCGTACGTCTTCGTTTAAGCGTGAACTATAAACAATTTGGCCGAGATTTTTATTATCGTTTTATTGCACAGACGCGGCCGGTAAGTGTTATCAACCGATAAAACTTATCATTCTATAGTTTTAGCTGTTCTGATCTATCCATATTCATTGACATAGTTTAATGTATATTTTTTTGTTGTTTTTTTTTTTCGAAATGTAAACGCTGTTGACCCGGAAAGGTCTTTACAGCTTCACCGAACTATTGAGGCGAGCGCTAAAGGCACTCAGCCGATTTGGGATGTTTGGACGACTAACTCAAGGGTGCAAGGCACACCTCGGCTTGGGCTGTCGCCTGTTTTGTGCAAAAATCGCGACCTATCTGACCTAACCTAAGCTAAGCTATCTATATATACGTATATGAGTTATGGAAACATGCATGTGTACCAAGCATGCGTGCCTTAACAACTCCGATATGTATTTCGTGTCGGAAGAATTCCTCTAACCTATTATATATACGATAGGATAGGGACTTTACTGTAGACTTTTTTTATTTTGTTGTAGATTTATTTGCAGTTAACTGAAGTTATTATGTTTTGTTTGTATATAGACGTAGAGTTCTTGTCAACCTTTTTGGCCGCATTGTCAATAATCATTACTTAGGGCTTCAGCATTTGTATATTGCGCGGTTTTCTCAAAAACTATACGACCGTTTTCTATTGTTCTTCTACATAGGATAATTTACACATTTTTAGAAAGGTTTTGGTATTTGAAGTAATACATTATGATTACGTGACCGCAAAATTTTTAAAGACTCATTTGACGCTTTCCATTATATTTAGGCCTAATTAAATAATATCTTTAGAATATGTTATGATAGGTTATATTATTGTAAAGCTTCTTCAAATTCCGTTCACTAGTTTTAGCGTAAAAGAGCGATAAACCAACGAACATCTATTCGTCCTCACAAACTTTTTCGTCTGTAATATTAACTGGCTTTTATTCGCGGTTTCCTTCGTGTATATCTAGATAAGTCTATCCTTCGTGAAGAGTATATTTCCCAGATCAAAGGTACTCTATACTACTACTGAACTTAGATGTCTATGCAAAGTTTTATGACGATCGTTTGAACCGTGATATCGAAGCTTATAAAGTCACTTGCACATTTAGTTATTAGTTAGGACAAGATTAAGGTAACATTCTTATCCATAGAATAATTGTTTACTTTTCTACTATTGTTCTTGAAGTCGGTACGCTTTTTGGCTGATTACGTAGAAGGGTAATTGTAAATGTCTTTCGAGGGAAATTTCGTAGTTCTATTTCTCTGACACTATTTGTAGAAACACACTTCATAGATTTTATTTAATATATAAGGTGTTATTCGGTCTTAACTGTGTGAGTGAATAAGCTATATAATTTTAAGTATGAAGTGTGAATAAAGAAATAGCAGATTTGCAATACTGATCTTGATTTTTTTTTAATAATTTCGTTTTTTAACACTTTTCTCCATCAGTAAACATGTAGATAATTATCGTATTCTCCATAATACGTGAATGCTTGTAGCATTATATTTTTTATTTATGTTAATAAAATATTTTTTTATTGATTTATGTTTCAACATTTCGCTTTGAAGTTATAACATAAAGCAAACAGAAAATGCAATGAAATGTTATCGTTTGTTTTTTACTGTAATAAAATGTAATGTTTCTTTTACTGCTAAACTAAAATTTTACAACGGTGTCCAGATATGGTTTTTTTTGGAAGATTTTGTGTTGTACGTTTGAATAAATTAGCTATTAATGATTATTTTATTTGAGTAGAAACTTTTTGCCATCTTTAAAAAACATGCTTATTAACAAATATGAGATATATTGTATTATGTTCATTCCAGACCTCGAGTATGTTTTCAATAATTTTTATTTGAAAAAAATATAAGTTTTAATATAACAGTAACATTATTTGCATTTTATATTTCTTTTGTTTTGCCACTACACGACGTGAAGTGTGATTTTTTTTTCGATCTGACTACGCTATTGACCTAGCAAGGTCTTAACAGCTTCACCGGACTACTCATGAAGTGTGATATCTCCAAGCAACTGGTGTGTGTTGTTTGTTAATACGTTTAGAGATTGTTGCGTGTGATCACAGCCTCACCTGATATTAATTAATTATGTGATTTAAGATCGTAAAAATGCTAAACTTTTAGGCGGTTAGCCTAATTACAGCTACCGGTATATACCAACAGGGGCTTGAGGACGGACTATCGACTTGAAGGAAGTAACTAATCAGACGGGCTTAGATAAGCCGTACCACCATGATATGGTTTCCTCACACTGTTTTCCTTCACCAGAAGTTTCATATGGAAGCATGGTATCTGGTAAGTGAGAGAGCCACGCTGAAGCTACTACTGGTTTAGGTGGTACAGCCACGCTGAAGCTATTATTGGTTTTAGCATGAATGGGTCGACTCGTTCAGAATAGTACTGCCCTCCCATAGAAAACTAACGTGAAGTAACAGTGCTTGCATTGTTGCGTTTCGTTCGGTTAGTGAGAGCACCGGAAGCCCACCTTTCCTTGCTCTACCGCCTCTCACCCGGCCCTTGACCCCGTCCCCTCGCCCCTCAAAACACAGGCTGCCAAAGCACTTGCGACTCCCCTGGTGTTGCTAGTGCCTATGGGCGGTGGTGATCACATAACATCAGTTGATCCACTGTTAGTTTGCCTCCTAAAAAAACCTAACCATTAGGCTATCATCACTTCTCACCTTCCTATTATGTAGTAGGATCTATGTGACGACATCTAAGGAGACATTTTAGCAATCTTTATGCTGGCAACGATGGGTAGTAATTCTGTTAGCGTAAAAATGTATTGCGTGACATTCAGTGTTAAGTTTGTTAATAATCCTTAATACAAAGAAAACCGCCGGCATATTCTAGTGAAATGTAATACAAAGAATGTTTACAATGTTATTGTAATCAAGTTTAATATTGTTTATTTCATTAATATCATTATTTTTACAATAGAAATGTTTGCAGATTTATTTACGGAGCATTATGGTAGTAAAATTATTTTTTGTAAACAATTTACTCCTTTCTTATTTAACAAGATCACCTCTGCATGTCTGGAACTGTCTTGAAGACTATAAATAGAAAGGAGATAAGTATATGCATAAAAATATAAAGTATGTGGGACTTTTTGGCGGGATTTTAGTCATGTAGTGGTTTTCATATTTTATTCATAATCTTGTGTTATTTGACTCTATATTTTGTAAATTTGGTGGTGTTTTACGCAATATAGTTAGTTTATTGTCCATAAGTGAAGTAAATGGAAAATAATATCACGGAGCATGAAATTCTGAAACGCCACAAAACTCCCTGGAAGGTTCTAACAAGGGATCCACCATCTTGTTAGAATATTGTTTCACATGACGCTTAATATTGAAATGATTGTAAGACGCTTGTAATATTATTGACTACGTGACAATGGCGGTAATAATCTGAAAGATTGATTGCCAAAAATAAAGTAATAAAAATAAGTATGTGGGTAATTATTATTTTTTAAAATAGTGATTCGATTTTAAAATACTTTATTGGAAGAAAGTTACATTATCTTTGAGTGAAATTGGTTGTATTTTGTTTTATATCTATATATTAATACGTGAAACAAAAAAATTGTACCCCTTTTTAACCTATTTCCCTTTAATGGATAAACTTAAATTTGGCATAGTTAAAGTTTATACGGCGGAGAAGTGCAGAAAGTTATTTATTTTACATAAAATGCATTAGAAGTACATTAAATTAATTAAAATATGCACTACTCACACTACTGCTTGATTTTTACACAACATATACACAACCTCCGCGGTTACAATGTTGCAATTCAACCTCACAAAAAATAATTAAGTTTCAAAAGCTAATGGTAGTATTAAAAAGATCTTTGTCTTGGATTCACCATTTGATTATATAGTGCATCCATTACTTCTCCAAACGATGATACTGGGCATATCACTATTTCTCATAATGAACAGACTACATTTAATTCAATATTACCCAGAAATACCAACCACCCATGGTGTCGTCTAAAATTAATTGAAAATTGTCTCATGGGTTGCGATAAATTTCTTTATTGGAACGAAGTTCCTTACGGCAGGCTTGGAGAAGATAGGGATTTTGCTGCGCGACCGAACTGAAAAAAATGTGATAGAAAAACCGTAACGAAAAGTGCGTGGAAAAAAGACGTGCGCAGGCGCGACAGTCGTTTACACAAGCGAGTAGTGTATAATACCTTTCTCTTTCTCCTTTTTTATAATTATTCCTATTTCTATGTAATTTTATGTTGTCAAACAAAAATAAATAGACATATTTTGTTATTCTAATTGATAATTTGAATTACGATTACATAAAATTGAGCACGATTTTTTTTTTGTGTTGATTCTACATTAGCCGAAGGAACTTCGTTCCTACCTGGTGTCCCACGACACCACATTCTTTTTTTTCGTAAAGTTATGTTTGCTTGAAATTTGAGAGCTTTACCACGTGGTTTTTGTTCCAAATTTATAATTAATTTCAATTTTCATTTACACATAGATTTTTTTAATGTCTATATAATTAAAGATCACGGCAAATGGCAAATAACTGAGTAGCTATGAGGGAAACCTTTCATTATAGAACCCTTTGACAAAAGAACTCTAATAAAGTTCAAACTTTAAAAAATCAATTAACTATGGTCGAATGTCGACCACTGGGCGCCCACTAGTTTTAATAAAGTCCTGTGCGGTCACTTGTTTAACTAACTACCGACCACCCTCGGTTTTGCAGTGGTGCAAGTGGTGCAATATATCTACTAATTAATACGTAATTTACTAATGTTCTCTGTAATACAACATTTCATTTCTATAGTGTGTTGTTATGACACACCCTGTTTTTTATTGAATTTGAGTACCGCAAACCTAATATGAGGTTGTGGTACACCACAAACATTGGGCGTTATTATTTTTGGATTGTACCATAACGTACTGTCAGTTCAACGTGTTAGAATTGAAAAAAAAGTTCCGTATCAGTGAAATTGTATGGAAGGTAAATATTATGCAACGAGGCTGCATGTCCAGGAACTTCGTGTTAACTGCGATTATTTATCGATCGCCCGTAATAATGACTTCCTACATTCGTGAGGTAAACGTCGTGAGTAATTTGTATAGCTTAGCTTATTATTTGACTTAATTAGTCAAATACACTTTGAAATTATGATAAGTGTTACACGCTTGGACGACTTGTCGAAAGAAGTACCCAAGCATGTTATGAATCCAATGATAAATGAGTTATTCCATATGAAATAGTCGGATTGGCAAAAGTAAGTGTGTAATTTTAGATTTTGTTTTAATTCAGTGGGACTATTCGTTAGAATCTTAAAGAACAGAATATAGGATCATTTTATTTTTATTGAGAAAGATGATGTTCAAATCTGAAAAACAACTTAGACGTCTTCAGTTTATAAGTAACATAACAGTAACTTTATAAAAAAACAGGATGCCGTAAACACAGACGATAGAAGTGAATCGTGTATTATAGTGAAACATTGTAACTGAGAAAATACAACAAAAAGTCACAATCAAACGGTTTTTCCAAGCGGTCACCCATATAAATACTGATCGCGCGCAACGTTGCTTAACTTCAGTGATCGGACAACAACTCAACTTTCAATACTCTATCCGACACAGTGCTTTCCTCCATCACTTTTCGTGACAGAAAAATATTGCCAATGAGAATTTCAGAACCCACCCGTCAGAAGTTACACTTAAAAAAAAATGTTATCTTTTTCTGTGATTTCTTCTCTGACAGGGGTTGCAAAGGCACCCTTCTGTTAGCACCCTTGTTTCATGTATAGTAATATAGCATAATAAACTAGCCATTTTATTCATCGCCGGTCTCCGACACCCAGCATTATATCACATGGCTCGCCCGCACTGTTGCTACGTTTAGGCGTAGCGTTTTTTTTAAAGTAAACATTGTATGGTAATTGCTCCACTCCTAACGACCATAGTGTGATGTTAGACTAATACAAGCCTCCCCAATAAATTGAATATAAAATGCAAAAATAATTTTACAAATCTGACTGGTGTTTTCAGAGAATAGAGTGTTCAAAACAAAAGAACATAATGTCGTAAACTTTCCAATCTTGGTACAGATAAATATTTTTTTGTAACAAACAATAAGTCTATGTATTAAATGTAAATTCTTCTTTGTTTCAGGTACATGTACGAGTGATATTACGTCGAATTGATCTTAACATCGAATAAGGGGTTTTATTTAGTTTAAATGCCTCAGTTTTTTTTCATTAAACCACTTTAAAATTTCAGCTTCCGTAAGCTCAAACAGCCCATATTTAACAATCATTAATGTAACATGAGTTACATGACGTAGGTGAGATAAGTTGACGGTAAAGTACGAGATAAGCGTACTCTATTATACCATTACTTACGAAGATAGCAGTTCCAGTTTCATATGTTACTGGGTTGCCAATGTACTCTTCTAGAATGTGCTTTAGTTTATTTTCTTTCAAACAAGAATAAAATGACTAAATTTAAACATATTTAATTTTGTGGAACAAACTTTTATTTTGTCAGATTATGTCAAATAGAAAATTTGTCTGTATATGCATTTCTTTTTTCCTAATGTTGTAATATATATCTAAATTCAGATTTATCGCGAACTATTTTTAATTGATACATGAGCGGGGATAGTGAAATTTATTACTTCAATACTTGGTATAATTATAATTATTAATTCTGGTACCATGCAATCGTCATCATCAGCTTCGAAGAGTCCCACTGCAGGATCATAGGCCTTTCCTGTAGGAAGGTATGGGTATAATCATCACGGCAGCCCACGACATATTGGCGATTTCAAACGCCGAGAAATCCACATTTCGTTATTATCTCACATACGGTAGTACTAGAACATTTTTCAGGTTTAGGGTTACTCACGATGTTCTCCTTCACTGTCAGGCGAATACTGTGATATAATTTAGATTACTATATGCTTGTGAATTCCGAAAAATAAGTTTGGTACATGCCGGAGTTCGAACCTACGGACATCGGATTTATATTCCATCGGTCAAAGCATTAGACCATTACGACTTTAACACTCAATGATATTAGTATTCAATTTAATAATATTCCGTTTCCAATCTATTTTTATGGTCATTTAATACCCAGTAATGTTAGTAATTATATTGTGTAACTTATCAGCGAAGACTTATAAATGGCTGAAATTTTCTAATCGAATTACGTACTACAAGCTAATCTTAATAGCTTCGTCTGCGTCCTATGCTCGTTCCACACTGGTTGCCCCATTTCTTCACGTTTTTAAAATACACATCACTAATCGCGTAGTGTTTACAAAAATCGTACTTTCTTAAAACTTTAATAGCTCAACGTTAAATGAAGTTACTGTTTTTTTTTACATAACAAACAAGTGTCTAAATAGTAAAACTAAAAAACTGATCGAAATCTATTTATGCATGATGCGCGCACAACTCTTGTAGAAGTCTTTTATTTATCTAAGGAGATTAGAATCAATAGCTGATATTCTGTCTTGTAGAAAATAAATAAATAAAATATTATAAAGGCGACCTTGAACTTGACGTTAGATAACAATAAATCCGATGTAAACGGAAATAATTTTCATTCCACAATTGAGTGAACTATTAACATTCTTCTTTTTCTTGTTTTGGCTCCGCCGAAGCACTCGTCTGTGTCAATGTTTTCTTTCAATGGCTATTACAATAATATTACAAGCGTCGTGTGATTATTTCAGTAATATAACAAGATGTTAGATCCCTTGTTAGAATCTTCCAGGGAGTTTTTGTGGCATCTCAGAATTTCATGCTCCGTGGTATTATTTTCCATTCACTTCACTTATGCACAATAAACTAACTATATTACGTAAAACACCAACTAATTTACAAAATATAGAGTCAAATAACACAAGATTATGAATAAAATATAAAATCAGCTACATGACAGACTAAGATCCCGCCAAAAACTCCAATATTAACATTATTAATATTACTTTTAGAAAACATAAAAAGGATAGATATATTTTAATTAATTTTGTTGTAGAGTATAAATGTCTATACATGAATATCGATAGCGCAGTTATATAATGTTGTAACGGAGAGATGTGGCAACCCTATTCACGGTGCCGATAGCTTCTTCACATTGTTCACGGGAGGCGACAAAGTGTCGATTAATCAATTTTCTTTCAGTGAAGTCGCCGTCGAGCCATGCTCGACATAATAGCTTACATATTTCGTTATCATTTATCCCTGTTTAAGTTTTTGTGGCTTCTCTAGAATTACTAGCTGTTCCCCGCGGATTCGTTCCCGGTAAAATGTCACTCGGGAACAGTACTTTTGTCTGGATTAAAGGCACCTATGTCCTTTTCTGAATATCACAATTATCAGTTTAATAGATAAGACGTGAAAAGGTAACAAGAAAGTAACTGTCACTTTTGCAATATATATATATATATATATATATAATAGAATCTCATCATTCATTGCTACTTAGTTCCTAGGTTAAGTCGTAATGCTATGTAATGTAGATAATATTTTAAAAAATGTCTACCTGTAAAACTCGTGTCTAAATCAGTCATAAACTATGGGTGTAATCACCAACGACAACAGCCCATGACTCATTGGTGATTGCAAAGTGTGGGAAATCCACAATTATTTTTCTATATACAGTATTACTTAATATAAGAGTTATAATGTTTAAGTTACCTCGCGTTGTTTTCTTTCACTATTAGCCGATAGTGTTTTTACTTAGTAGTCCGGTGAAGCTGTTAAAACCTTGCTGGGTCAATAGCGTAGTCAGTTCGAAAAAAAGTGTTTTTACTTAGATTAATAAAATTCACAAAAAATCACATACATGCCGTCGTTTTAATATACATCAATTAATGGTTACTCGATCACTCAAACTACTCGATCACTATGATTTTAATGATATCTTAATTGCTCTTAATACTTTTTAGATAAATATAAACAATAAATTATGACAATATTGCATAATTCTATTTCGATCCTTATTAAACTTACTGTAGTGTGGGCGTATGGAAAACCATCACTGTGTATGGAAAATTGTCTATCAAAATGCGGTATATTAGAGTGGCGCTACAGGTTCATTATTGTTCAATTATTGCAACATGTTGTATAAAAGTAAACACTTAAAAATCACTAAACCTATTATTAAAAGTTCACAAAAATTCTATCACTCTCCATTTTATCGTACATCAGCTATTTTAGGTTATATTTACAAGATTATTTCGGGCTATCCATAACCTTTGCCTATGTTAGTAACATTTTGGAGGATCTTTTGGAATTTTTTTTTTTAGGAAATTTTTATTTACTGCCGAGGGCTGGACACTTTTTCAACACATTCTCCATATGAGATAGCTCCTTACTAATTATTACCCTTCAAACTAAAATAATAACGGTAAATATTATATAATGTCTCTGATGAATACAGGATTCTTGTAAGTAAATTAAAATATATAAATAAAAAAAAGTTAATCAAAGTTAATTTATAAATAATGACTAAATTGTTACAAAGAAAGTGATAAAAAATTCTTTAAAAGTTAATATTTAATTAAAACGGGTACAGTACCAATTAAAAAGTTGCGGCGGCGTCCTTTCTGCCGCGATAAGACTCCGATAGCCCCTAGAGTGTATCAGTCGTGATGGCTAAGTTGAAAAGTTTTACCTATCGGGAAAATATTCCGCAACACAGTGAAGCCAACTTAAATTGGAAGTCGGGCAGGAAATTTAAAGACTCATTTGAAACTCGATCGTAAAGCTGAGGAAATACGGTATAATTTACAATAATTATTTATATCCAATGTAATTACACGTTTCTTTTTAATCTATGATGGAAAAATACAAGGTCGTAAAAACATACAGCCGAGTGGGCGCGTACTATAAAAGTAGTATCTGACAATAATTTGATTACACATCTAGTTTTAAAATATTGGATGAAATAAAAACATCAGGTGGCGGCCATATTTGTAATTAATTCGCATCGACCTGATGTCAGTGAATCGTGATAAATATTTACGAAAAATTTGGAAATTGTCACTATATTCATTATTTACACTGCCATTAATCTATGCTGTTGCATATCTCAGTTTTTCTATATTAAATGTCGAAGGTAACTAATATATCCTAATACTGTATAAATCAAAATAGCGTCGCGGGTAACCATTTAATTTTAATAGATCAAAATGTTTTTTTATTTCATTCATCAACTTTATCTTTACAATATAGACATATTATACCACCAGAGATTCTTCTATACGCACTTTTCAGTCGTGTGATTCTATATCCTATATCTTCTTTATTTTTATATATTTTAGGGGTTTTATTCTACCAAACATACCAGCCTCATTGTTCCCCAATCTTTCTAGCTCCATCATGAGAGTCGCTGATGAGGTATCATTACCATATCATACTGCATTTACCCGAACAGGGTTCAGTCAAGATGCTGTGACATCGCCTAGCGTTTGTCATGCGTTCCAAAATAAGTGTCATAAAACTCCTTCTTAAGGCTTCTCTAGAACACATCGACTTTTCTTAACTTCATATAAATACAATCGTTTGATATTTAATTATTAATTATTGTTTATTGAAGTACAGTTTACGGAACGCTTTGCAAAAGGACAAGAGCCGCGTTCCTAAGCAGGCATTGGACTGGAATAGCCAGAGTGGACAAAGGCTAATAACATTGGTTTTACTTGGATCAAGCTGAAACGTTAAGTCACGGACAAAATGAGTCGGAAAAGCATCGTGTCTGCATTGTAAACCAACATCTTTTAATATCGTCGATTGATTATGATTATTTTGTTTGTCGCTGTCAGGTTCAATTTATGCGAAACAGTGGTCTAAAGTTTGTTAATATTTAGCACCACCAGGGGAGCACGTGCTGAAGAATGAGAGGTACACTTCCTGAGGACGCGAGTAACGTCTAGCGTCGTGTGGACCAACAAATAATAAATACTGTTTATCGAAACAACTTAATTTATTTATTATATTTTACAAAAAGTAGAAAAACAACTTATTATCTATACTAATATATAAAGCTGAAGAGTTTGTTTGTTTGTTTGTTTGTTTGGTTGAACGCGATAATCTCAAGAACTACAGATCCGATATGAAAATTTCTTTCAGTGTTAGATATCTCTTTCATCGAGGATGGCTATAGGCTATATATCATCACGTTAAAACCAATAGAAGCGGAGCACTAATGAAGAATGTCTCAAAATCGGGCTATTTTGAGAGCTTCCGCTGCGTGTTACCGTCAGTATTATATGTATTGCCATGGTAACATGATAACATTCTCTCGCAAATATTTTCCGAGTTTACTTTGTGTTCCTATTCAAAAAGTTTATTCTACGTTAGTTTTGTTTCCAATTATTGATTATACGTGGTACGTTTATATCGCATACATTTCCAAAGTTTATTTTGTGTTGTTATTCAAAAAGTTTAGTAATAATAACATTCATCCAATAAGACAAGCGAAGGAATTAACCCATACTGCCAAGTCTGAAGTTTTTTTTAAACTATATTTTTGGCAATCAATCTTTCCGATTATTACGGCCATTGTCACGTAGTCAATAATATCACAAGCGTCGTGCGATCATTTCAATAGTAAGCATGGTGTGAATCAATCAATATTCTAACAAGTTGGTGGATCCCTTGCTAGAACTTTCCAGGGAGTTTTTGTGGCATCTCAGAATGTCATTCTCCGTGGTATTATTTTCCATTCACGTCACTTATGCACAACAAACTAACTATATTACATAAAACACGACCAAATTTACACAATATAGAGTCAAATAACACAAGATTATGAATAAAATATAAAATCCACTACATGACGGACTAAAATCCCGCCAAAACCTCTCAATTCTGAAGTTGTCACTATAGGTAGTTATTATGAATTTTTTAGCCCGTTTTCTTTTATCTCCAAGTTAATGAAAAGGTATAAGCGCGAAATCTATACTAATATATAAAGCTGAAGAGTTTGTTTGTTTGTATGGCTGAACGCGCTAATCTCAAGAACTACCGGTCCGATTTGAAAATTTCTTTCAGTGTTAGATAGCTCATTTATCGGGGATAGCTATAGGCAACATATCATCACGTTAAAACCAATAGGAGCGGAGCAATAATGAAGAATGTCTCAAAATCGGGTTATTTTAAGGGCTTTCGCTGCGTGTTACCGTCAGTATCATATACGTTGCCATGGTAAAGTAAAAAGTTTATTCTACGTTAGTTTTGTTTCCAATTTTTGATTATTTATTATGTGTTACTATTCAAAAAGCTTAATAGTAATAATATTCGTCCAATAAGACAGGTGAAGGAATTAATCTATACTGCCAATTCTGAAGTTGTCAATATATGTAGTTATTATGTATTCACAAGCCAGTTTTTTTTTATGTCCAAGTTAATGTAAAGGTGTAAGCGCTAAATTCTCTATATAATATTTCGTAAATTTTTATCTGCTTAATTTTCAAGACCACAGAATCCATGCTCCGTGGTATTATTTTTCATTCATTTCAATTATGCACAATAAACGAACCATATTACATAAAACGCCACCAATTGAACACAATATAGAATTAAGTAACAAAAGGTTATGAATAAAATATAAAATCCACTGCATGACACAATGAAATCCCGCCAAAAACTCCTCAAAAAGTTTATTGTAGGTACGTTAGTTTTGTTCCCAATTTTTGATTTGTGATATATTACGTATTATAAAAATAAAGTGTGTGTATATAATATTAAAATAAATACTTTTTGGTGAATACATATATCTGTGGTGCTACAAATATTAACATTTTTTTAAATCTGTCGATATGTCTGTTTGTTTATTTGTTCCGGGTAATCTCTGAAACGGCTGCATATTTTTTTTCTCGAAATGACTACGCTATTGACCCAGCAAGATCTTAACAGCTTCACCGGACCACTAAGGCGAGCGCTTAGGGCACTCAGCCGATTTTATTTGACAACTAGCTCAAGGGTGCACAGCACACCTCGGCTTGGGCTGTTGCCTGATATGTGCAATTCGCGAACTATCTGAGCTGACCTAAGCTAACTATTCATACATATATGAGTTGTTGGAACATATATGTGTAGCATACATACCTCAACAACTATATATATTTCGTATGAGATAATTTTTTAAACTATTTCAGTTCGATAAGGGAAAGAAACAAAACCCTTCCACTTTTATGTGTAAGCGTGTATGCGTGCGTGTATGTGTGCGTGTATGTATAACGTTGTTGCAGTGATGTAAGATTTTATGTTACTGTGTCGCGCGAGCAGCGCACTCAAGGGCTCCACGCCGAGGGAACGGACTTAGGCTTGACCCGCTGCCGAGGGAGGCCTAATCTGGTAACGGCTGGATCTATTTGAATGGTTTTTTTTTCTTAGAAATGACTACGCTATTGACCTAGCAAGATCTTAACAGCTTCACCGGATTACAAGTAATATTTGAACGGGAATTTTACGGGCAAATAACTAACTAATTAGCTGTTTTATTTTAAATTAGCGGGTTCAGCAGACGTTGCCCGCACTGATAATAAGAAAAACTATACCTAAACCTTGCCCGAGAATCATTTTATATATTGGTGAAAACGGCATGAAGATACGTTCTGTAGTTTTTGAGCTTATCGCGAACAGACATATAGATAGACGTGGCAGAGGACTTTGTTTTACACTATGATATGTAGTGATGAACTGTTACCCATGCATTGATCAAAAATATGTTGTTCACTGTAAACATCCGCGTGAGACGTGCGCTGTATTAGACTCCAAGAATAAATATAATTAAAAATCATATGTTTGTATGTAATTTAAATTATAGCAACATATAATAATAACTTTTTTAAATTTTTTGCAAGAGAATTTCTGTAATTTACACATATAATCACAATTTTACATTTATTTAATATATTTAAAAAACGCGTGCGAAACTACGGGTAACAGCTAGTTAATTATATAACCATATATCTCTATAAAGCACGTGAATGACACGTGAAGTGTTGTACTTCGGTGAAGCTGTAAAGGCCTTTCAAGGCCAATAGCATAGTCAGTTCGAAAAAAAAGTGTGTCTCTATCATATCAGGTCTCCAAAGTACCAAAATACATTACGATAATACATTATATTTGTAAAACGTTTTCGTTTTCAGGTTCGATTACGAAAAACGTAGGAAATGGATACCAGCGTAGTTTTTGTTACTTAATAAATATAAATATGTAAAATAATGCAGAGCTGTGTCGTTTCTGAATTCATTTGCAACGCATTCAGGTACGACACGCTACACTTTCGCTGAAATCTCACTTTCCGGAATCCAACCGTTTTTTCCATCGATTGGCGCGTGCCGCAATGTCCAAACTTCACTTGAGTAACGAAGTACACTAGTTTTTATCATTCCATCGGTCACGCGATTATTATCATGCAACTAAGATTTGCAGCGAAAACGTTTACGTTTTAGCCAAGAAAAAAGATACTTGATTGATGAAGGTGTTACTTTGCGGAAGTCTATAATAGGTCTAAGATTGGATGTTACTTTGTACTTCCGCCTGGAATGAACTGGCCGTTATGACGTCACCCTTCAACGAAAAATTTTGATTGCATTTCCTAGTTGTATACCTGAAAAAGTTGAATCTGAGACTAGTAACAAAAGTAAGAGAGTTCGTGTTTTTTTATGCCATAGGAGGCTAACAAACATGCGAGTCACCTGGTGTTAAGTGATCACCGTTGTCCATAGACACTAGCAACACCATGGGCGTTGCAAGTCCGTTGCCAGCCTATGTTTGGGGGTAGTGGGAAGGGTGCAGAGGGAGGAAGCGACGGGGGACGAGAGGGAAGGTGAACTTCCGGCGCTCTGAATGACCGAACGAAACGCAACAATGCAAACACTGTTACTTCACGTCGGTTTTCTGTGAGTGGGTGGTACAACCCCGAGCGAGCCGACCCATTCATGCTGAAACCAGTAATAGCTTCAACGTGGCTCTACCACCTACAGTCATAACTAACCTTTGTAACCTTATGACATGCTCATGCAACGTGTCAAGGGTAGGCGTAAGTGATTGGTATCTAATTGGGACCATACAACAAAAAAACGACGAGAAGTACCGATTAACTTTACACTATTCTAGGTCTAGGTGCATCTAAGTTCTTGGTTTATACTCTGCTTACCAACAATATAGGGTTGTCATTTTGCACTCGAGGGCACCGCTACGGGGGGGGACAACGGATATAACTTTCAGATCTTAACAAAAAAAAAACCTAAAAAATAGTTATAGGCTGTTTCGCTGTGACAAAATGCGGTTGCGACTCGCGGATTCTTATTCTCTTGATGACAGCAAACAATCGCGATTTCGAGTAACTGATAATACGAACAGAAATAAACTTCGAGTGTAAATGGTTTAATAAAGTAATAATACATGCATTTTATGGTTTAATTCTCGACCATTAAATCTGTTTGGAAAGTAATATCCTTCCTAAAATAAATGACGGTCATCTAAACTGCTATAACGATAACAATCGGGCGCCGGATTGCATCAAAAATGGCGTTTAATGTCGCAATGAAAGAGAAGAATCACATTCATTCATCGTCTGAGACGTTATCAGTTGTTTTCGATTCATACACAGTATAGTCCTATAGATCGTGAACTCAGACGGCGTTCGTTATCATCGGAATAATATTTATATACGATAATAAATAGGGTCACGGTTAAGTCATGAATGATAAAAGCAGTGATTTTTCTAAGAAGGAATATAAAATTGTATGTTTTCCGCGTTTATATTTTACAAGTCACTATATATTAGATACTATCCTCATTTGTAACACGTTGTATAGTTCGTGACGTGCAATAGTATCAAACGTAATCTTTAGGGTACTTATACATAGACCTTCATGAAACACTTTATCAACTGGTATCTCGTATGAAAATCTGTTTAGTAATTGTTGAGTTTGTCGCGAACAGACAAACATACACTTTGTTTTATAATATGTAATGATTCATTATCTTGTATTATTTAACTCTGTAATGTGTAATATTAGTAGTATTTTACGTAATATAGTTCGGTTATTGTGTACAAGTTAAGTGGATGGGAATAATAGAGCATTAATTCTGAGATGCCACAAAAACTCTCTGGAAAATTCTAACAAGGCTGTCACCATCTTGTTAGAACAATGAAACAATCACAAGACACTTATAGTATTTGTACCTACTTCACAACTGCAGTAATCATCGAGAAGATTGGTTGTCAAAAATAAAATAACAAATTTTTGCGTGCGATTGGTTATTCGACGTGTAAAGAAAAACTCACTGCTTGACTTTTGCACGACATCTGTAGCACTATGTAAATCATAAAATAGATACAATTTAATCATGATAGATTGGGTAGTTATGGCATGACAGCATAATAAACAAACAAACCAATTCTCTCATTTATAATCTTAACTAGTTTCGGCCCGAGACTTCATCCGCGTGAAATAGTTACTTTGGCCTAATGCTAACATGCAGAAAGAGCTCTCAATAGGAAAAAACCCCGAGATTGAAACACTCTTCATTTGTGCTTCGCTCTTATTAGTTTTAGCGTGATGATGTACAGTCGGCTTCTTCGATAAATGAGCTAACATTAAAATAATTTTTCAAATTGGATCAGTAGTGCCTGTGACGTACTCGTTCACAAACAAATTCTTTAGCTTTATAATATTAGTATAGATAAGAAAAGCATAGCATCCGCCTTTACATGCGCTTACCCCAAATTAAATAGCAAACAAATAGGGTAGCAAAAATAAACTATACATTAAGTTTAATACAAGTTTTTTTTTTCGAACTGACTACGCTATTGACCTAGCAAGGTCTTAAGCTTCACCGAACTACTAAGGCGAGCGCTTAAGGCAATCAGCCGATTTTATTTGGGCAACTAGCTCAAGGGTGCACGGCACACATCGGCTTGGCCCTTGCCTGTTACATGCAAACTCGCGACCTATCTTAGCTAACCTAGCTAACTAGTCTCTATATACTATAACTATATAACTATTAACTATATATATGTTTGAGTTGTTGAGACGCATATGTGTACCAAGCACACACGCCTCAACAACCCATCCATATATTTTTTATTGGAAAATTAGAGTTTTTTCAGCTCGATAAGGGAAAAAATAAACCCCTTCCACTTCCATGTGTAAGCGTGTAGGCGTGCACGCGTGTGGGGGTGATTGTGTAGTGTTGTAGCAGTGATGTAAATTTTTGTGTCACTGTATCGCGCAAGTAACGCACTCAAGGGCTCCCTGCCGAAGGATCGAACTTAGACTTGACCCGCTGCCGATGGATGCCTAATCTGGTGTGCGGGAGCGAAATTTACCCCCAGACCAGGGCGGCGTGATCTGTGGTTACGCGGGCGTGGGTGTGAGCACGTTCTGTTTGGAGAGACAGGCTGCTACTGATCGTTCACTGCCGTTATTTCATCAGGAGGATCGATTAAAATATGTTGCGGACGTCTATAATAATGCGCAGCATTCGGTACGGGTTCGTATTATGCGGTGGATACCACTAACAGACTGGGATGATTCGCGGCTTTTTCAAAATAACTAATCGTAAGTGATTTTACGTACGCCCAGATAGAAGGGATCTCTAGGTCTCTATGGAGATCGACTCTCCAGATGTACCACGGGGCACCGGTCACTTTACGTAAAACACGATTTTGGAGAACTTGCAGCTTATGACAGTTATATTTGGACATACGCGCAAAAACGGGGCAGCTATATTACATCACGGGACGGATACACGTCTTATACAAAGTGAGCTTGTATCTCAGGGACATCTTACTCTTATGACAAGGCAACGGATGGAGGCGACCCAAGACCATAGCGGCTTTGTTTCGCACTCTATCTATATGTGAATTGAACTTTAAATGTTTACCTAATGTAACACCGAGATATTAGACCTCTTCGACCCAAGGGATATCGGTTCCGTATAGCCTGATGGGCTGAAAATTATTAGTGCGTTTCGTGGGATCGAAGAGTATTGTGGCACTCTTATCAGGATTTACTTCTATGTGCCATCGACATAACCATTCACCGAGTGTGCAAACGGCCTTTTCGATGCGCTTCATAAGAAAGTCCGACCGCCAGCCGGAAGTGTAAATAACTGTATCGTCAGCATAATAACCTACCTCGACCCCCGGAGACCGAGGTAGGTCACTGATGAACAGATTGAAAAGCGAAGGTGCGAGTATCGAGCCCTGTGGTACACCTGAGCGTATTGGGTGGGGCGGGGATAGTTCCCTATCCACTCTAAAGCGGAAAATCCTATCAGTGAGATAATCGCCAATAATCTGTATTAAATTATCGGGTACGTGAAATTTACATAATTTATATATGAGCCCTCCATGCCAGACCTTATCGAAGGATTTGGCGATATCAAAGAAGACTGCAATTGTGCGTTTCGGTTTACGTTTCGGATCGGCGTTCAATTTTGAGAAAATGTACTCCGTGAGGCGGTGTACTTGATTCGTGCAAGAGTGTTCGGCGCGAAATCTGAACTGCTCAGGTGGTATTAATTTTAAATTTGTAATCGTGACCTGGGGACAGTTCAGAAGGAGCCGCTCGTATAATTTACCTAATGTATCTAACAGGCTAATCGGGCGATAGCTATGAGGAAGCGTAGCTTCTTTGCCGGGGTTGTGTATACCTATCACTACGACCTTCTTCCAGATGGCTGGAAAGTTGCCCTGCGACATGGCCGCATTAGGATGCAGACCAATAAAGCTATAATGCGATCAGGAAGGAGTCTCAGTACTTCGTTCCTGATCCCATTGGTACCAGGGGACTTCCTAAGCAAGCAAGCGCGCGCTCTACCGAGGTCTCTATCGATCCAATATGTGTAGGGTTAGTGTTTGCTGTGTTCGGTGAACATTGTTCCTCTAAACTCGCGGCGAGACACTCCGCCTTGTCTATACTATCGAACGCGGGAGGCAGCCCGGGGCCTCTATCGAGAGGGCGCATCGGAATAGTCTCGTTTGACTTAAATATTCGCGCAAGTTTCCAATACGCCAGGTGGGATGGCCGGATGTCCTCCAGAAGACTGTCTCACCTGTCGGCCCGGATCTGAGAGATTCGATTTCGAATTCGATTCGATTCGACACCAACATGTCCGGAATCCTGTCTAAACTTTGAGAGATAGGATTATCTTTGAAATAACGCGCGAGTTTCGCGTAATCTGCCACCTAAACAGTAACAGTAGTATAACGGGACGGTGATCTGAGTCAAGTTCGTGTCCAACTTGTATGAGTCGTACCCGAAGCGTGACATTTTTAAAGACAGCTACGTCTAACATTGTCGGACGACAGTTATCTTGAAAGTGAGTGGGTTCCATAGGGGCTATGACGTCAAAAGCTAGATCGTCGTCTAATCTGTCCAATATTTTCCCGTTACGAGAAGTAGTTGGACTGTTCCAGATGACATTCCCGCTGTTGAGGTCCTCTGCTATTATGACGAAGTCTCCTAATTTGAACAACGCTTCTAAGTCGGATTTTAATAATTCTTTAGACGGCGGGAGATACGCGGACACTGTTATGATGGTCGGATGACCGGTCATCCCTAGTCTACACACTGACACTTCCATATTGGTTAGAGCGGGCGGATCTATCGGCATGCAGTATAACGAGCGTTTGAAGTAGATTAAGGTGCCACCCCCGCGGGTGACACGATCATTTCGAATTACATTGTAATTCGCGATTTGCGGGCTAATCGGCGGGCATTTTCGGTTTTAATAATGTTTCCTGTACGAGGAAAACATCTATTTGTTTATCGCGCAAGAAGGCAGATCGCGCTATGTTGAAAGATTCCTAGCATTAAAAAATGAAAGAGATAGACCGCGCGGTTTAACCCTATTCATTGCCGCGAACATTGTTAAACCGATTTGTTATAATGAGCATGGGCGTGTTCGTTCATTGTCCTAGCAAGAGCCGGGAAACGTGCGAACGCTCTGAGCATATCCTGACTTCTCTTCGTCATGAGAAGCTCAGCAAAAGGTAAGACGTCTACTACATCGTGCACGACCATTAACTGGCTAATCCAGTCAACGCCGTCGAAAGAAAAGGTGCTGAGGCGGTCGTATTGTATAGGCTTCGCCTGCGGAGGCTGAGCCTGAGGTTTCGGAGCCTGGGGCTGAGGTTTGGGAGCCCAGGAGGCTAGAAGGGCTCGCACGGGTTGCGGCGCGCGCGGCACAGAGGGTGGCACGCGCGGAGTGGGCGCGGGCACTGCCGGGGAGTGGTAGGCACCCGGCAGGCCAGGGAAGGACTCCACGGACATGAGTGGCGGAGGCGGAGTGCAGGTGTCGGTGACAGGCACTCTGGCCGCCTGTGTCGCTTGGCGAGGGCGTTACGTGCGCGGGGCGCGGGGCCAGCCGAAATAATTCGCGGGATGACCCGCGTTCCCGCAAAACACGCAGCTAGGAGGTTCAGGAATGCCGGGCGTGCGCTTGCACTCCTTCGTGGAGTGGTTTCCTAGGCACTTGATGCACCTAGGGCGGAGATAGCAGTTCCGCGCCGAATGACCATAACTCTGACAGTTATGACACTGCGACGGGGTATGAGTTTTCCGGGGGGCTCAACGGTGATACCGGTGAGGCCACATACAGAGGTCAGGCTAAAGATAGCCTTTCCTTCCTGGGAGCGGTTTAGGATAATCAGAACCATGTTATAGGACGCTCGGGTACGCGGGTGATACATCCTGTGCACCTCACAGACTGGGAAGTTGTGCTCCTTCAAGGAGGCAGAGACCTCATCGGTCGAAGTTAATACAAGTTGAGTTATGGGAGAGTAGGGTTATTCATTTAACGTGACTAGTGCATATTCACAAAAACATCTTTCAGTGTTCTTGATATTCTAAATATTTAAATGAAGTACATTGTCGACCTTGTGATCATCGGCAACAATCAATTGACCATCGGCTGTTGGCTACAGAAAATCCACTGTATAAATATCGTTAAAAGCGGGTGCATTTAGTCACTGAATCTAATAATTAATTTAAAATGCGTAACGCGTGCATCCTGCGGTCGATACTGATTGCATCTCAAAGGATGCCATTATGTGGACGCGGGTAGAATATTATTAGTTAAAGTAATTGTTTTCTTTTTTTTTATCTCTTGCCACTTAAAGACGGGATTTAAGTGTGACGGGGTGTCACGTGGTGGCACATGTAGATTTCACTTAAAAATAGTTTTTAGTAATTCCAGTTTTGGTGTTGATAAAGTTACAAATCATTTGTATTCTGACTAACAGTCAACAACTGACCTTGGTAGGAAGTAAATATTATGTGATGTATTTTTATATTATATCGTCTGTGAGAGTGTGTGTATGTGTATTGTGCATTATGGTTCTCCTAAAGGGTCTGAATAATTTTGATGATATTTTAGTACTTTGGCATCATCTATATCGTTCGTAATAAAACTTGGATCCGGTATGTGTCGATGTTATTGAGATCTACAATTCTATATTGACCCAACAGCTCTTTTATGTATCTATATAAATAAAAATCAATTGCCGAATCCAGCTCCCGATATTCCGTGGCGCGCTTCACGGCTTGCTCGTACTGTTACTTTGTTTTCGCCTAGCGTGCTTTCTGGTCTAAACTTTTTTAAAGTTTTTTTTTTCTTCGAAATGTCTACGCTATTGACCCAGCAAGGTCTTAACAGCTTCACCGGACTACGTTTTTTAAAGTAATTGCTTCTCTTCTAGGGGTTATACATACATTCTACGTACACATATAAACTTCCTTAACAAGTAGTCTATAAAATGCAAAAATAACTTTAAATGTGTTCTGGAGTTCAATAAACAAAAGATATGTCGTGAAGTAACCGCGCCCGACGTTGCTTAACTTCGGTGAACGAGAACTGTTGTTTTCAACACTACTCGACACAGTGTTTACCTCTACTACTTTTCCACATAACACACTACTCGACACAAAATACATATAAGAGTTATTAAGGTATGTATGCTTTAATAACTCATATAAATATGAATATGTAGCTTAGCTTAGTTAGGTCGCAAATTGTATGAATCAGGCAACAGCCCAAGACAAGCTGTGCCGTGCACCCTTGAGCTAGTTGTCAAAATAAAGTGCCGTAAGCCCTCACCTTAGTAGTCCGGGAAGCTGTTAAGACCTTGCTAGGACAATAGCTTAGTCAGATCGAGAAAAAATACTTCGACATAAAAAAAGGTTGCCGAACAGAATTTCAAAGCCATAGGAAGATTTACATAAACGAAACCATAATCTCTTTAGCATTACAAGTTTAATGAATCGAATTAAATCGTCTAGTCTATAGGCATCTTTGTCGGCAGCTTATTATTACCAAGAAGAAAATACTATAAATTGGATAAATTTTTCCACTTTCAGTTTCATTTTATATCATTTTCAGCTGAAAATTATTCAGATGGCGTAACGTGGGAGAGGTCTTCCGAGTAATTTAATTAAGAACTTTCAGTTTTCTTCAAGCGACCTTCCCTGTAGAATTCTTCGTCTATTTAGGTTTCGAAGTGTTATGTACTAAGTATTATAAGAAGAAAAAAATTGATTTGTATTTTATTTTAAAAATTTTCAAGTAAATAAGATATTTTTTAATATAACAAATCCGTAAAAAAAATCCGTTTTCTTCATGTCAAACAATTGTACTCAGAAATACATGTAAGAAATATTACATAAACAACAACAATAATTCTTCGAGAAGAATCCGTTCCGTTAAGTATACAAATTATTTATTTTAGGCCAATAAATAGAATCAAATAAGGCAATGATAGTTAATTAGTGGGATTAATTTTAAAATGTAGTACGAAATTAAAATAAAACGTAATGGGATAAAATCAAATAAGTTAAAAAGCAACAGACGATTCAAGCATTCAAATCATACTACAATTAAAAACTCAATAACGATAAAAGATATATCAATTTAGTGATTCTGTATAATGGTGTTCTCTCGGCGGCATATGTTTTATGAGAAATAGACACAAAGAGGTAACGCTTACAACTTTCTTAACGATACGTGGAAATATATTTGACTAACCCTTGTCCGCGACTTCGTCCGCGTGTAATAGTTACTTTGGGATAACGCTAACACGCACCGGAAGCTCTCAAGAGGAAAAAATCCCGATTTTGAAACATTTTTCATTGGTCCTATTGGCCTAGCGTGATGATATATAGTCTATAACCTTCTTCGACAAATGAGCTATCAAACACAATATTTTTTCAAATCGGATCAGTAATTCCTGAGATTACCCTCTACAACATCACAAACTCACAAACTTTACCTCTTTATAATATTAGTATAGATTAATGAGATTATTACAATTTTATCTTTGCATTATTGTGTAATATTGCGTCATTCGTGTCGGTTTCAGAGAATGGGACAAACGACATCTTTCAATTTTATATGTACAGATTGTCTGAGGATGAATAAGAAAATAGATCAAAGTATTGTTTTCAATATAATAATTACTTTTATCGCCACAAAGCAATCCAAATGATTGGCCTTAAGTTAATTTTTCATGTTGTTATGGGAAAACTTGAGCAAATTTTTCCATCCATTGTTTAAATTATGGAATAATTTTCTTTTCAATTATTTTTATACGTAATTACCATGTCTGCCGAAGTTTGATGAATGAGTGCTGATTAATATTCCCTTTGTTAAGTAAGCTTTCTTAAACATTTTTTACGAACAAAGATGATGGAGTTTTTCATTAGTTAGGAAATTTTTATTATTTGCAGAATACCATTATAAGGTTTTAACTATATAAACGAGTACTTTCCAAGAAATCTATGTACAATATCTTAACATGTTATAGAAGTAAAAGTGATTTTGACGGAATTCTATTATCAACTAGCTATGCCCGCGACTCGGTATTGTAAAAAAAAGAGTGATAAAATCATCTGAATATATTAAGTCCATCTACTTATCTACCTTTCTCTTGTACATAAGTCACGTCGCCATTAAAATTACACTAACGTTTGATAGAGTAAACCGATTTTAATAAAACCAAGACTAAATAAGACTTCATGTTACTCGAGTATATGTTATATTATGATCTTCTTGGTGAGGTTTTATCGTGAACGCAGTACGTTAGCAGTAATGCATGATCAAAAACAGACAGACAAACTTTACTAACAATGATTGTAGTAATTTTATTCACAAAAATCTAAAAAATACAGACATGTTATACAGAAATTACATAATAATGATATGGCAATACTTATTTGATAATAACGGTTGACTCTTTAATGACGAGGATGATATGTCAGAGAAGAAAGAAGACTACTGATATATACATGACAACCTTCAAACGTTAATTAGTTAGTCTTCTCATTGTTGATATTATAAAGGTGATGTCATATACTGCAGTTAAGCTGTTGTCAAATAAACACCGTTCAAACAAAAAGCTAATTGAAAGTCACCATTCATCTCTCGATATCGTGACCGATAGATTATGACCACAAATCGTTTAGAGGATCCTGAATAATTCAGCGATCATTCGATTAATAGCCATTCATTCTTCGCCTAATTGCTTTCGTAGATTGAAGAGACCTCGAAATTAGTAAGCGTTCACTTGGACCGATTTTATTGGTAAAAGGAAAAATGCTATTCATAGGGCTAATAGGATATAAGAATTATGCCATGACGCTCTGTACGGACTTTTCTATATTGAGAAAAAGAAGCAAGTTAAGTAGTCAGTGCAGTACATTTATTTTATAGCCAACCTGAAATATTTTAGGACTTTTAACTGAAACGAACCTTATTTCATTAATACTGAAGGTAACTTTTACAATATTTATTTTTATAAGTCTTATCTTCTATAAGACTGTGTACTTAAAATATAAGGACTGCCGAAAGAAATGAAAACTCAAAACAATGAAATAACTGGAATTTCTAAATGAATTATAGTATATAAATATTAATACGTGAAGTGAAAACTACCCCTTTTTAAGCGAATTGCGCGAAAGGATGAACGTGAAATTTGGCATAGTTAAAGTTGATATGAAGAAGAAGTGCATAGAGCTATTTTTATATGAAACACATTAGAAATATATTAAATTAATTGAAACAAACTTTACATACACTACTGCTTGAATGACACATAACATATACACACATGTAAATGAAAAATACTTTTGCCATCCTTCCTTTTCGTCTTTTTTCGTCTCCCTTACCACAGCGATACTTGAATTATCTCTTTCGTGTTATGTCATTTCTTATCTAATTTATTCTTTTACTCCCATCGTGCTGTTGTCTTCCCATTAACTCTTACCTTCCAATTACCTTTTCTCATTCTTACAGTCGATATTTTTAACATGGCTTACGTTACGTACAAATATACCAGTAATTGATACAATTCATTTATGGTATAATGTTAAAATATACACATGGCACACAGAATCCTTAATCGAGTTGATTTCACTTGTATTTTAGGGATCTCCTTACAGATTAGTAATGTTGAATCATACAACAAGGTAATTTCAAACGCATGTATTTACTCATGTAGTCACATAAACACCATCCGTGTACAAGTAAAAACGTTTCGTACTAAATGCACCGCGCTCGCCCGAGGCAAGTTCGCGTTATCTTTTTTCACAAATCTTTTTTTTTTTAACGTGGGGAAATCCCTTATGGATACCCAAAAATCTAAGCTAACTTAACCTAAGCGAGACAAAAGAGCAAGATGGCGAACATTCAGCGACCGCAGTGAATTTAAAACGTAACATTTTTAAAGCAAGTATTCAATACGTATTTAACTTTTTTGTAATGATACCGCATTAGTCGAACTGTTTTAGATTTTAACGATCGATATAGCAACATACATTGCATAATACATATATAGAGATTTAATGTGATATGTGGCTAATTTTGTTAGTATATTATAAAAGGAAAATTTACTACTTAGAAAATCAGTTCTGCTGAAAGTCACGTTGAGATGTGAAGAGCAAAATGAATAAACAGTGTTAAAGAAAGATACAAAATGTTTTCTTGGAATGTTTGTTACTTGACAGGGGCTTGGGAATATTGAAAAAAGGGAACCATGAACTGGGGTATTCAGACTTTTTTACCGAGTGAAAATAGACCTTCACGCTTGATGATAAAGTGGTAATCTGTGCAAAAAACGAACGGGCTCATTGCCAAGTGAATTTACGGTACGCGCATCTCGCTTTTTCATTGAAATGCGTATTTGATTTTGTCGTATATTCCATTTACATTCAGGTAATTATTTCTTTAAATAATTCTTCTTTGTTACTAATTTCGTTATGTCGATTTATCGAATAATTATATTATGAAACAAATGAATAAAATAAATAAGAAAAAATACATGTTAAGTGTTAACTAGCAACCATTCGTTGTGTAGATTAAATACCTACTGATTATTTTAAAATAGCCTCTACCCGCGGCTTCGTCCACGTGGAATAGTTACTAAGAGGTACGCTAACACGTAGCGGAAGATCTCAAGAGAGAAATAAAACCGTTTTGAAATATTCGTCATTGGTGCTCATCTACTCTTGTGCTCTTAGCGTGATGATATACAGCCTTTAATATTCCTCGATAAATGAGCTATAAGACACTGAAATATTTTTTTAAACCGGATCAGTAGTTCCATGAGATTACCTCCTACAACGTCACAACGTCACAAACGTTATCTCTTTATAATATTAGTATATATAAACTCTGTCAAAATAGCTAAACTTAATTAATAATAATTTAAAACTAAATCCGGTGCCAGACAGGTTCTCTACTACGAACGCTCCGATTGTTAAATAAAAACATAACATTATATAGAATCGAAAAGCCGAATAGTAAGTAATAAATAAAAATTCTGACAAAATATATCCGCCTATGAGAAAAATTAAAGCAAATGCTTAAAATGTTGCAGATGTGATGAGATAAAAACGATTACAAATTTTAGCAATGTAATAAACTATTATTATTATTATTATTGGAATTTCATAGTAAGTTGGGTTCACATTTCATGAGATTTACTTTTAAACTGAAATGTCGTGGATTGATTAGTTCATTATACTGGAAAATTTACACATAACTAACATTGTTATTAGAAATGTATTCATTAGTATGTTATATTTACTGTACGTCCCTTTTATAATATAATTTATTGGAATAAAAAAAATGTCTGTATGTTTATGATTTTTATATCTATAGGCTTTTTAGCATGACGTTTTTTTTAATTTAAGCGGCTTTTGTAAAAAATGACTGGTAAAACTCGTCACGTAAGGAAGAGGGGTTCAGGCCTCGTCGTGTTACTTTTTTTGTCTCTTTCTATTGTATATAATTATGTATGCGAGTATCCAAATTCGAGGTGACAAGAATCATGCAGTGCCGGTTCTTTATAATTTCAATACTGAATGTATGCATTCTTTTATTTATATTTTTTATACCTATAATTCTTAATTTTAATAAACGAATATTTTTCCGAATATATGAAATGAAATATTTTGATTTAATTAAAGAATTTGGTTCGTTATTCGACCGTAGACGTTGTTTTTAGTTCGTACATTTATACGTACGTTACAAAAACCCAAATACGTTTTCAATGTTTTTGTTAAGCTGTTTGTCTCGACTAATCTCCGAAATGGCTGAAAGGATTTTCATTAATTTCATTCGACTTTTATTGACGGGTCATTACTTATCAAAGAGTAATCTAGCTTTACTATATCTTATAGTAAACAGTAATATTATAATTACTATTTGAATGGCAGCCGACTTTTATTCGAAATAAGACACGTAGTTCTTAGACACGTAGTAATGAGAACGAAGTCACAGGTACAAGTTATTTATAAGTATGGTGCTTAAAGTATTTTAAAATGCATTTAATTCTGTTACTTCGCAAATACTTAATACAATGATAATATGAAGCCAAATATTTATCATAATGGCAGAAGTGGGTTTTAGTCGATTGTGTCGACATACGGCATTGTACCGAATGTCAAGGCCACACTATCCAGTATCTATTAATATAGTTTCTTCTATAACAGTATTATGTAACGAGCATGACGTACCACGGCATTACAATGTTCTATTATTACACTTTGTTCCCATTTCTCACATTCATATTGGGAAAGGTTATATATTTGCATAGTTGACAGTCGACCCGCGTTCGTAACGAAAGTGTTTGTTTCGTTGAAGCATTCTCATCCTTCGAAGGTGTAAGAAAAACCTTCAGTATAAGGCAAAACTTGTATTTCCTTAGTTGGAACTTTATCGTATATTCACCAACAACTGAAACTGTCTTTATATGGAAAAACTAATACCGCTACTACAAATACACTGTCGACATAGATCCTAATAAAATCCCTGATGCTTATTAAAAACAGATTTCACGATATCACTTCAGTATCATCTCAAGAAAGCATTCTTGAGGAACCGATCGCTCCGAATTCATAAGTGGTCAAGACAATAAAATTGACCTTATTCCTTCGATAATATTGAGTTAGGCAGTTGAGCCAAGAGATCCTTATATCTGGATATTCCTTAATTCTGTACTTAGCATTGTCTCATTTAAATGGCCCCAAATTTTGCAAGATTGAAGCGCTAAAGGGAATAGGATAAAGAAAAATGGAAAGAGAACGATAGATTTAAATATAAATACTATCAGATTCTGATAGCAAAAAAAAAATGTATCAAAAATATTATGAAACGTGATCAAATACTGCTATGAGAGAGCACTTATAGTTAAGGGAGTAAACAAAAAATGAACGAGCAAAAAACATTGGCCTCCACATAGAAGCCATTTCCTAGATATGTCTCAGATTGCTTCCAGAATTAATTATATGTTTCCATTGCAGCTCTCTAGTTTCCTTTGTGGTTTATTTCTTGAGTATAGTTGATATTTATGTTAAATAATTTTTCTCTTTGTACAAGTATTTATAAGATTTGTTAGCTGAAAGGTAATTTTCTCGGATACCAAAGTATAGGATTTATAATCATACAACGAATTTGAGTTTTCTCTGAAGTAACGCAATTCAGAAGTCTATTATTGTTAATAGCAATTCTTTATTGAAAATTTGACGGTGAATTCTATTTTGTGTTTTTAAAATATAGCATGATTTTCACTGAACTTTAGGTATATAATGTAACTAACAACACGCAAATAATGAAGTTTTTGGAATGTCATGCAGTGGATTGTATATTTTATTCGTAATCATGTGTTACTATCTAGTACTATATTTTCTAATATTGGTGGAATTATTTGTGATGATATAGTTCAAGTGGATGGAGAATAATACCACGGAGCAAGAATTTTGAAATGCTACAAAAACTCCATAGACAGTTCTAACAAGATGGCTGCCATGTTATTAGAACATTAAACTTATACTACACTTATAATATAATATCATCTACTCGAAAATGGCAGTAGGTAATAATCTGAAAGATTGGTTGCCAAGAACAAAAATAACATGCAAATACGTAAGGAATATCTATGAGTCAAATGCACAAAAGTTGATGCAAATATAATTAAGTTAGTATCCACATTATTATCTATTGTAGATACAGTAATAAGGTGAATAAAGTGAGAAAGGTAGGTACGCTGTTCTTTAGTTGTTCCTGAATTCTGTGAACTTAATATAGAATTCAAGGTAGCAGCTGAGAGATCGGAAGTGAAATTAATTCAATTCACTTCCACGGGGTACGAGTGCTGCTCATCTCTTATTCAAATAGTCTCGAACGCATAATACGATGCGACGGCTACAGGTAATGTTAGATTTAATTTACAATCTATTATGAAAAAAAAAATATTCCGCCCCTTTTTTTAAATGATAGTGAATAGTATTAGTATTGAATTCTGTGCATGTTTAGTCTTATTGTGAACTTGTGTGAATCATTTCTTGATTTTTTTAATCTCTTATCATTTGATCTCCTGAAACAGTGAAAACTTCTCTTTATTTTCTTTCGTTGTCACTCAATCCAGCTAAATAATTTAGCCACCTAGTGGGCATCAATTGTGAATCTTAACCATTCTCGGATCCACTGAAACATGTACACAAAATTTCATTAAAATCCGTCGAACTGTTTAGAAGGAGTTCAGTGACATACACACGTACAGAGGAATATTACATTACATAACAGAAGAATATTATATATAATTATATGTAAAAAATATACCAATTGTCTGACAGTCAACTACTCAATCCATAAATGTGCAGTCCACAGTTGTGGCCTCATAATGCCCTTTGACAAAAAATATATGAGTCAAAACACGTCAAGTGGACCCCCCCCCCCTTTTTCATTTGATTATTACATTCAGGTATGAATATTTGTTCTTGAAGTATTTACTATGATCAATGAACCCCGAGAACAGTTTTTGAAAATTTCTTTTTAAACATTTTTTTTAATTCCCTTCCCCTTCCCTTCCTGCCCCCCCACTCTCCTCCCTAACACAGGCTGGCAACGCACTTGCGACTCCCCTGGTGTTGCAAGTGTCTATGGACGGTGGTGATCACTTAACATCAGGTGACCCATCTGTTCGTTTGCCTCCTATGACCAAAAAAAAAATGTTAAAATAAAAATTTTCAAAAACGGTTCTGGGGTTTCATTGTTCATCGTAAATACTTCATGAACAAATATTCAGTCCTGAATTTAATAATCAAGTGGAAAAGGGGGGGTCCACTTGACGTGTTTTGACTCATATACGACTACTAGTATACATATTTAGGTATATTGACCAATTTTTACTAATAATTTTTGAAGTGAACATTTCTTTAGGTGCTTTGGCAGGACATAAACTTAAGATTTCGCATTATGACATGTCAGTGAGCGTGACCGACAGTACTGCGCATGCGCGGCTTGCATCAGACTAGCGACCTATGTAAATGTAATTTTGATATTTCACATTGAGACTGCAGCTCGTCATAATGTGTCGGATTACTTAATAAACTGTACAGAATGTATATAATTATTGCTCAGAGTTCCAATAGATGTGAAAAAGAAAACTAATGATATTAATTTCATTTTAAAAATTATGAATTTTAAATAATTAAGACTAATTAATTTAAAAATTCAAAAGAGAACAGTTAATCTTTTGTTTTGAGTTTTCACTTCTATATGACTGCCTCGACCTTTTTTAATTTATTAACATTTGTAAATGAAATCGACCAACATACATTTAAAAATGTTTGAACGTAAGCCAGTTGTTCACTACACAGCCGATATTGTCCTCCATAAAGGGCAATGAATAATACAGCCTAACCACCTTAAAATTAAAAGTAAACAACAAATAAGTCGTGATATAACTAACGATTCATTTGGACAAAAGGGCGATGAGTAGTGCCGGTCACGTTGAATATAAAACACAAGGTCAGAATCCCTACAATACTCATTTCAATACACTTATAATGTACATATTATATCTGTAAACAATTTTATTAAAAGGTATACTTCGAATCTTCCGCTCGTTTACCTTGTATTCCCTTATCTAGAATTTTTACGAAAGCCATTGAATGATTTTTCGAAAAGCGAATGAGTTCGTTCGTGAGTTAATCCTTCATACTTAAAGAGTATCGATCGATTAACTCGGTATGAAGGAGAAGTGAGAGTTTGGTCTCATATAATTCTTATTAACATTTATTAACTAGCTGTGCCCGCGACTTCGTCCTCATGAAATCTTGTGTAATGAAACTGCGATTAATAAAGTAGCGTCATCATTAAAATTACTTTTGATAGAGCGATACGATTTTAATGAAATCAATATTAAATGTTACTTGAGACTATGCTTTATTATTGCTTATAATAAACTTTATAGGCTTTATGAGATTTTTTTTTAATAAACGCAGTACTTTAACAGTAATGCAAGTTCGAACAAACGGAAATATAGATAGACAGACAAACAGACGTTTCTAAAAATGATTGAAATGTATTATATTACTTATTCCAAGACATTTGAAACATTTTTTTTAACAAAAAATCTAAAAAGAGACGTTAGATTTACCTTCTAATTATATCACTATAAGATTGTTTACAAAAGTACATTCTTATTTATATTTATCATTGGAATTCTTTACTAAAAGTATATTTCTTTTTTTTAAGTAATGTAAATAATTCAACAATGATCATGATGTAAAATCCATCAAAGTGACTCTGATTGGCTTGTTATTGACAGGCTTGTAGGCTGGCATGTAATAATATGATAAGTTCAAATCTCGATGATGCTATTTGCTTTTAATAGCAGTGTGTATTCTAACAAGTATAGCTGTCAATCTGTTGTGCTATAAGAAAATCAAATCAAATCCATTATGTTCATCTTACCATACTAAGGACGTTACTTTGATTTTTGGGTAAAATGGGTGGTTAGGGTAACATGATGAGAGTACATTTTATGATGTACGCTCACACCGTCACGAAAAACCTACACCCTAAAGTTATTACGATACGTGCGCGCGCACCGTCATGAAAAATCGACACCCTGAAGTTAGCTATAGTCAACATTTTGTTTCTTTATATTTGTTGTTTGTATTTCTTTGTTCATTTTTTTAATTATGTAGAAATAAACATTTTGAAAAGATTTTTATCTTGTTACGTCAAAAAAGTATAAATTCTAACGGGTGTACATGTCCACACACACTTTTTTTAAATTGAACACACTTGATAAATAACGTCTAACTTGGCTGTACGATCTAGGTGCCTTTGCCTTTTCCTTAGAAGGAAAAAACTGAAACAAAATATTCATGGTATCGAATGAAATTATGCCAAATGCATACAGGAACTGACATTTTATGCAAAGAATAACGAAGATAAATTTGTTTGAAAGGGGATCCATAAGATTTTAATATATCGATTGACTTCCTACCTACGTACAGAAGCAAGTATTAACATCGACGTGAAATATTCGTTGCCGTGGTCTTAATAAATAATTCCGATTTAACTCACGTCCTCCCTGAGTTAATGTAAGTAAACTTAATCAATTATGTATACGACTTACTATCAACTGTTTGCACATGAACAGTGCGTGGAACATTTATTTATATTTAGGCTAATTAGTAATATAGGAATGTGTTAATTTAAAATCAGGGGTAATTATTGAAGTGAATATTATTTCTAATTTTCGTTTCAATATTACTATTGAGTTATAGGTGACGATAACGGTTATATCTAAATCCTAAATTAATATATTCTATCATTTTACAATAACTGTTATTATAAACTGTTGTCGATTATTTTGCTGTTTTCTGTTTAATGTGATGTTTAACAATGACATGATAATAATTTGAAGAATCGCTCGTATCGTAACTTTGTATGTGAAAAATATTAAGTGCTTTCTCTCTCTTTCACATCTTGACTTTTCCCGCGTTGCAATAACACCAGCGCGCGAATAGTAATAACTTATAATAACCGAGAAATTCTTTACGTGACATGTTACCATTTATAATCACTTGAGTATGTTTTCAAATGATAAACTAGCAAATAATTAAAAATGATTCTGTCTTACTAAATATAATTCCTAATAAGTATAATACAATAAAATATTATTTGTTTTATGTGAAATACGTACTTCTTTTGTGCAAATAGAGTCTACAAAAATCACCTCAGCAATGTTGTGATATTCTACACAGACTGCTTGGAACTAGGAGCCATTCTGATAGGCGATGCGGTGAAGACGGACCGCTGTAAATTAAAATTACTTAATAAATGTTAAAAAAAAGTCTAATAAAATGACACAGTTTGATTAGTTCAGAGTGTAAACTGGCAGAACACAGAGTCAACACACTGACCACGGGCCGCGGTTTATGCACCTTTGCTAAAGACGATCTGATGCTACTTTAATGGATTCATAATTTTATATTTCCGTTGAAATTCGAAGCTATTCCAATGTGAATTCAACACATATTTTAACAGATGGTAATTACATAACGTCTAAGTGACAATGAGACATCTTATTTCATTTGAATAAAACAGATGTGTAAATAGGTCGTTTAACGATTTTGGTAATGTTAAAATAGAAGAAAAGAGGCCCATAGTTAGCATTAGGCGATTTCGATCTGATAATGTATAGATTAATCTGATAAACGTAAATTTTCCCCCGTTTTAGTATTAAAAATGGTGTGAACAGTGATTTACTCCTTCATAATATAATGCCAAACACAGATTCATAAAAGACTGGATAGTAGTTACGACATTACGTGTATATATTTAGTAATGAGTATTAATCTCAAATTTTACATTAAAGTTTTCCTTGTATTTTATTTCCGGTTGTATCATTTGAATCTAGCGATTTCATTACAATTGCCAGTATTAATTAGTCCGGTGAAGCTGTTAAGACTTTGCTAGGCCAATAGCGTAGTCAGTTCGAAATAAAAAAAATGCCAGTATTATTGACTCACAATTTTATCTTATGAACTAGCTTCTGCCCGTGATTTGCTCTGCATGGAATAATTACTTTGTACCAACGCTAACACGCAGCTTAACCTCTCTAACGATTTTGAAAAATTCTTCATAGGTGCTCCGCTGCTATTTATTTCAGTGTGATAATATATAGCCTCGATAAATGAGCTATTTAACACTAAAAGAATTATTCAAATCGCACCAGTAGTTCCTGAGATTAGCGCGTTTAAGCAAACAAACTCTTCAGCTATATAGTATTAATATATAATCATTTGAATCTAGCAATTTCATTACAAATTTCCAATATTATTAACTTTAATTTTTATCTTATGAATTACACCACACCTTTAAATGCTCTTTAATTCCGGTTCATTCGGTAATCCAGCGAAAACTCGATCCTTTCGTCTGTTGGCGTTTTGACAATTTGCTGGCAGCAGCTCGCTGGCGTACTCGCTCTGGTTTATTGGGTCATTGTTCCACTTTCTTATCTTAAACCTATCAATTCTTAAAACGATGAGCTATGAAAGAATACTATTTTTGTTACAGTATGACTTTTTGATAGTCTTTTCATCTAAATCTCTACCTTTATACTTTACTAGCTGACCCGTACCCACTTGGTTTGGCGGTAATCATTTTTACTTGTGATAAAATTATGCGTGTAATTCGGTTAGTACGGGGTGCTATGTATTTTGATAAGAATTCGTAATTGTTGTTGATAATATGACAAATAAAATTCACTTAAATCGATATAGATTTCTTTTTTTTAATGAAAAACTACTTTTTGTGACTTATATATAAAAGATATACATATGCTGTAGCTGAATTGTTTATAGGTAAGTTCTACAACTTTTCTCTAGAACTCAATCATATATCTCTTGTATTTAGGACAGCATTCGTAAGAAACGTTATCGTTTGACCGTTTTTTCTCCGACTTACTTTGCAAATCCGACTAACACAAAAAAGTATTTTCTTTTTCCGAGTTAATACATAGCCTATGACACTAACAAATAACGTGGCTTTCTATGGGTAAAAGAGTGCTCATAATCAGTTTAGTAGATTCAGACAATACCCCCTAGAACCTCACAAACTCACAAATTTCACTTCTTTCTTATACCAGTATAGGTTGTCAAATTGATTCCAAAATGTGAACAAATCTAAAGCCTTAATGCTTATCACAACGTTGATAATAAATAATAAATAATCCAATTAAAACCCGTTACTGATATTATACGTTATTTTTCAAGATTTTCAAATTTTATACATGTAAATCATAAAAAAATAATTTACAAACTTTATTAACGGTAACATTTGAACTTCGTTCTCAAAAACTGAAAATTGAAAAAGAAATACCCTTTATAACCTTTCATATGGATTGAAATTTGATTTAACTCATTTTGAAATGCAAGGACTCAAGCACAATGTCGCTTTACGTTACGAACTTAACAAAACCTTTGTAATTTTTGTATGTCAAGGATTTCTTAAGAATGACCTCGTGTACACAAGATGGTATAAATATTACCTTAACCTGATGAGTATAAAAATATCTCGCTACCATAATAATACCTAGAAGCCCGGACAAGGTCAATTCAACATTATTTTAGGCAGACAATTTCTCATTCAATTTTCTAATTATAAAACCGTTCTTGGTACAGTTCTTGACAGGGAACCGAGGAAGATAGCAATAATTCGGTTTCCTTCAAAACCAATTATTAGTCGAAAGGGACTAGTGTAAATCGATAATTTATTGATGGTGAACGTGACGCTGTAGTAAGATTAAAGTAATATTTCATTGTATTAATGATAAATGGGACAGTTCGTAATTGAATTTCTGTTGTGAAATCATATTTCGTTTTCGTATGTGTAATTTTTGGATACTGTCAATAAATGCTGATCGTATGGAATGTTGTTTTGTTGTAACAGTTGTTTTTATTCGCATTGATGGGGAAAAAATATAACATGAGTGACGATATAACTTTAAGTTTAACTAGCTTTTGTTCGTGGCTTCGCTCGGGGTAATATAGATTCAATCTATCCATTTGAAATAGTAGTTTTCTGTGTATGAAACAGTATAACCTTTTCTGTACCCCTGGTAACATTTATACAAAATTCCATGTTAATTTATTTTTATATATTTATGCAAACTCTTGTTTTTCCGATTTCGTGTAATTAATAGTATTGATAAGGTTTATTATAATATAAACTCGCTTTATCGCTTGATTTGAAATGAAAAATATTTTTTAGTCTAATACAGCACATACTGTGAACGAGACGAATACTTTTAATATTATTTTAATTATTTTTTTTTTCGAAATGTCTACGCTATTGACCCAGCAAGGTCTTAACAGCTTCACCGAACTACTAAGGCGAGCGCTTAAGGCACTCAACCGATTTCATCATGGCAACCAGCTCAAGGGTGCACGGCACACCTTGACTTGGCTGTTGCCTGTTGCATGCAAAATCGCGGCCTATCTCAGCTAAACTAGCTAACTATTCATATGTGTATGAGTTGTTGAAACGTATATGTGTACCAAGCATACACGCCTCAACAACTCCTCTATATATTTATTATCGGAAAATTGAGAGTTTTTCAGTTCGATAAGGGAAAAAAGTAAACCCTTCCACTTTCATGTGTAAACGTGTAGGCGTGCACGTAGGGTGATCGTGTAGTGTTGTAGCAGTGATGTATATTTGTGTGTCACCGTATCGCGCAAGCAACGCACTCAAGGGCTCCCTAACGAGGCATCGAACCTAGACTTGAGCCGCTGCCGTGGGAGGCCTAATCGGGTATTATTTTAATTATGAGTATATTAATCAATTGAGTAGTTAAGACATGAATATGTAATACACAAGCTAATACACTTGCATTTTTATCTATAATAACTACATACTTTACCATAAACCTTAACAGAAGAGTAGAATACGCTGTCATCAAAGAAGATAATACACAACTCCAATGCTAACCAGTTACTGCAATCTATAAAATTTTGTTAATAAATAAAAAAAAAAAATTCGATTATTCTGTGGACTGCAGCGATTCTAGAGTGCTTCTGGAATGTTTGTAAATACTCAGGTTGATGACTTTTATGCCAACATGCATAAGAGAGCAGCACCATCCTAGACAGACTTCGTGACTGTCCTAACAGAATAATGAAGGCAATCGAAAACATATACCGTACATGTCTTTATCTGAATCGGTGATTATTTAATTAACTTAACTCAATATTGTAATTTAATTAAGTAGCCTAATATTGTTTTTTTTTCCTTTTTTTTAAATTGATGTTTATTGTCTTGTAACAAATAATGAATGAAAAACTACATCGGAAATAGTTAGCTGTGTGGGTTGATATATATGACACTTGATGGTTATAAATTAAATTACTCAAAAACCTACACTTCGTTGGAGTTTAACTATAAAATTGAAATATCTCTGCATCAATCACTAATAATTAATTTCGAATAAATTAATAAATCATGCATAACATACCTTGCAGTGGGATAATGGATACTGGATTTTCTATAATGCCAGAGGTCGTCTGGCAGTACGATGCTCGATAATTTGCGGTTGCCGGTCGCATTGTCATCTGTGACATGCAGTATTGACGTGGTTTTATATTTCGCATATGAAAATACCAGCCTCCATTTATATATATCACCCTTAGGATTCTATAGAGTTAATACAATGGGTATTTATTCGGAGTACATTTTGCTGGTTGATGAGAGGTGACAGTTGTATCCAATCTGGTAGTGTACACAATACCAATGATATTATTATTAATATAAACATGATACGTTATCTACATGATATTTTGACAAAACAAATGGCATTATAACGCACACATACGTAAGGTAATATTGTAACGCCACACGGTCTCATATAAAATGTGAAAGTAAGATGGCATATTTTCGATATTGGTGGTGAAAAAGAAATAGTTATATGTTGCTTAGGTACTGGCGGATTGACGGGACAGGTGTCAACAATAAGCTAGTTAGCCAAATTTTAACAAGGCTCTGTCGAAGGGCTTATGACGTATTTACAGCTTTTTACTTATACTATCATTTTACAGTACCGTTCGTAGTGGCCCGGTGAGGCTTGTCGTATTATGAAGAGATTGAATCAAATTGTGAAGAGATGATAGCTAAGTTGATAGTTAATCCTAGCAACTGGGTCGGAGCTCCTAGTGCAAGAAAACGTGGCTATTAAACCATAACTTGATGGCTATTTCTTAATTCACCTACTTAGCTACCACCCTTATGTTGAAAACTTGTCGTCAAGCATCACTGGGTATGTTCCGAAAGCTTGTACTACAATAGATCTCTCCAGGTCTAGCGTGTTCACCGTCTTAGAGCATATCGTCATCTAACAACAGATGATATTGTAGTCAGACGCTAAAAATTTGTAAAATTTAAAAAAGCAAGTGTTATGTATGGTAGGGATTTGTATTCATTTAGGTCCCGACAGCCAATCTACTAATATATGCAGCTAGAAGACTTGTAACACTTGTTGATGGAATGTGACCGTAATAGGGGAGAGTAGGGTAATAGAGAACGGCGGGTAACAGGGAACAGTTAGATAAATAGTACATCTCCTCGTACTACAATGTCGCGAACCTATTCTACAGCTGAATGCAGAGCCATTAATTGCGTATGCGAAAGTGGGATTGAAAGGACGCACTAGTTTTGTCACGGTAAGTCGAAGAATTATTTTTGTATTTTTGATATAATTTTTGTCATCACATAACACATGTAAGTATCATATTTTTGAGTTCAAATGTATTGTGTTTTTGCTCATATTATACACACAGTACCCGTTTTCAAATGCAATATAGATTAAAGGTAATAAAAAATGCTTTTGAGAGTGGCGGCAATTTTTATGTATATTGACTGATTCGGGTAATTGGAAACGGCATTAGGTGAGTAATTTGGAACGTTCTCAATTACTTCTTACCCTCCTAATTACCCATAGTAATGCTGGTTGATTGTGTAAAAATATTTAAACTTTACAAATGATTACAGATGCCTTCTAATAACATAGGAAAGATCGATCAAATGTCTCTCTTAACTATCTCATACCATTCCCCCACATGATGATCTCAATTACCCCATAGGGTATCGGGTAAACAGGAACGGCTACCTCTTTTGTTTTAGTTTATATATTTTTTAAAACGTAAATTTAAAATAACCTTTTATGACTACTAAGTACATAGATAACTCAAGTTCATGTAGCAAGAAAATTTGATTTAGTTTAAAAAAAAATTCTATTATTTTTTAGCGTTTGAAATTCCCCCACTCTCCCTTAAAGCATAACAAATAGCTGTTATCGATCACTTAAAACTTAATAGATTAGATCAGGGTCGCTTTCATAATATCTTGTGTGCACCTGCAAGTGAGGAAGCTAAGATTCTATAGATGTTTTTGTTTAATTCTCTTTAGTGAATAAGCTAAAATTAGGGTAAGATGGAACTGACATGTTCTTTGTGGACCTAAGTCCTTCAATTAAATGAATATTTAAAAAAAAAAACTAATATATGCAGCTGTGAGGTCTCCGGGCAAAATAAATATTTTTGTAAAATCTATTTATCCTTTAATTTATATAACTGTCCTTAACGGAAATCGAATTCACCACTTCAATAATTCTGGTACAATGGTTAAAATTATAACCGTTTTATAAATCATACCAAACGGATATTCATTTCCTTCCTAAATCATTGAATATGTGTTATGCGTGGTACCTCTAGCAATAAACATTTACATTCATCCTAATCGAGAGGCCCTTGAGATTTGTAACGTGTTTGACCTTTGGAGATAAATTCATTCAACAATATTGCATTATTATCGTTACTATGTTTGCCTAGAATTATATAAGCATATTGTGCTTTGATTTTATTATTTTATTTACAAAACTCAAGATGAAAAAAAGATGTTTAAAAAATTCGATAGCATTTGTTGCTTTTTTTCCAACAATGAATTTACAGATTTATAGATTTTAAATATATGTTATCCATCTCTGAGGCTGGTTTTAATTTTTATTTATTATGAATCTATTTGTTCCTTATTTGCTGTGCTAAGACAAGGATGGTTATGTTTCTTATCAAGATATCGATCATATACATTTTTAACCTTTTTCATCGAAAGAGAATATAGATGAGAAAAAGATCCCCATAAGTAGTCTTAAAATATATCTACAAAACATAATACCCGGTAGTCAATATATGAGTATCACCAATACCTAGTTTTAAAAGTCTCATAAATAGTCACACTAGGCAAATGTATGTATCATGCAAGCACATCGTAATATCTTTACGATATTCGTTCTCTACGTACGGTTAAGTACTGGAAAGCGCATATTCAAATTTAAAAATTGTATCAGCATATGATATGCCTATTTTTAAGAGATTATTTGTAGGGAACATATTGAGAAATAGTGTTCTACGACGAAGGAGATCGTCAGTGGAATAAGATAAAAAAGTCAATGATTTGATTTTTTATTTAGATTATCAGTGCCATTGTCGTGTAACAGTAGTACAAGTAATCTTGGTATTATTTCAATGTTCTAACAATATGGCGATCGTCGTATTGGAATTTTCCAGAGTGTTTTTGTAAGTCAGAATTCATTCTCCGTGGTATTATTACTCATCCACTTCATTTGTATACAATAACGAACTATATTACGTAAAATGCCACCAATATTACAAACTACAGAGTCAAATAAGATTATAAGTTAAATATAAAAGCCACTAATACGACACTAATATCCCGCCAAAAACTTTTTGTCCGGTGAATAATTTTTTGCTGAACTGACTACGCTATTTAATATTCGTCAGGACAAGAGAGTAGTCAGAAAAAAAAAACCGCTAAACGCGTATCTGTGGTATTACATATCGTATTTACTTTTTTTTGTGTTTTTGTATATTATTTGTATTGTTCATAATAGATCTATTTTATTTTTGCAATTCTGCTGATAATTAATAGTTATTGACTTTACAGAAGGATCAAAGAAAATCTGTAATAAGATATAGCAATAAAGCGGTGTCGCTTTTTAACTCGCGTAAAACTGGCATGTTGACAACCCTACCGCCCGAATATAAGGTTGTCGCGTTAAAATCGCTCTACAAACATATTGAGCCACATAATGGCTTTTATTGGCGATTTTGGTGGGAATAAAGTGATATTTATTAGTGAAAACTAGGAACTGTGCTTCGTAAGAGAAATTTATGTGTATGTAAATAATTTTGCCTTATATACGGTAAATATGCTTCTGATAACAAATATAATAGCATCAGCTCCAGTAATTTCGGAAACAATAGTACTTAGTTAATTATCTCTGAGATAAATGTAAATTAGTTATTCATTCATCGGTATTAATCGAAAAAACTCATTTTAAATCAGAGCTAACAACCTAATTAACAACATCTTGAAAATCTTCAATATAGATCTCATTCACACGAGGTCTCTCAAACTCAAGAACCATAACCAGTATATTCTATATAATCCTACCAATTTATTTCATGTATTCTAATTATATAATTTTATATCTGTGTGACCTTTTAAATGACCTTATTGATGTTATTACTTCTTTATTTGTTCTTGCATTAGCTGTAAGACCACATTTTATCTAAAAATACAAGAAATTATTTAAACATGCAAATTAACGCAAGTCACATCTTATTGCACTGCAATTGCATTCAATTTACCTCTGGAAAGGTAACACAATTTTATACCTAATCAATTTCTTTGCAATATTGAGTTCTAAGTTCGTACTGATTTTAGAAATTTATTACTTCTTTTGGAAAAAGGAAAAGTAATAAGTACATAGTGAACGTTACTTAGCATTTCCGCTTGGAATTGATTAGCCGTTTGTACGTCTCACTAGAATACAAAAAAGTTTGATTTTATTTGCCCGACGTGTACCTAATAAAGTTAAATCTGAAATTAGTAATAGAAAAAGCGAAATATTATTAACTGCAACAACTAAATTTACGAAAATTTTCTATAATTAAAAACGAGTCTTTGATTAATGGTTGGACTTGACGTTGGCAAATGTTTGAACCTGTCTTCGGATGACACTGTGGGTATATAAGTGTATAATATAAAAATGACTAAAATTAATAATTAAAATATGTTGTAGAATAACGGGTAATGACGATAAGACAAAAGAAGGAAAAAAGTAACACAATGCTACTTTTACTTTGAGCTAGTATTGTGCAGATAAAAATGAGGAAGACATTTTGCAACATGAATGTAGATAAAGGCATCACACTCAAGAACTATTATAATTTTACAATACTAGATTTTCAATTGAATACTATTTTTTTTACAGGATTTAGCGTTTATGATTGCAACGATACTTAAGGTAAATAATCCAAGGGAAAATAACCGTAACGTCGAAAGGTCAAACAATATATCATATTCTTGTCTGCATAACATAGATGCATGTGACTGATAGTAAAAAGAACATTTAGCCGAGCCAATACAAATTTCAGGAATTTGATAACCCTAAAGATTGTTAGAATAAGACTGTCACCGTATAGTTGTTATGCGAATTTATTATACCACATAATAGCGTTTAGTGGTGATTCACTGAATTGTCAAGCTTACATTTATTTAGATCTTAGTATGGAAATTGTAGACGCAAATTAATTCTTATTTACTATTCCTTGTTGTACACAATTTAATTGGATTTTATGTAAAGTTGAGCAATTCTTATAAATGCATAGAAGTTGCTATATGCGTTTACTAGTACTTATTTGGTCGATATCTGACTATTATTTATTATTTTTTAGTTTCAATAATACTCTTTTTTTTAAAGAGTGTATAAATATTTTAGTTTAGTAATCGCAATGATCGTGAAGATTGATGAATAGAGGTTTATAAATAAAGGGTTGGACTCGTCAGAAAATCAAAAATGATCGAACTACACCTAGAATATATTAATTGATAGCAATATTAAAACTCGTCAGTAACTACTATACAAAAAATGAATTAAGAAAATTGGTTCACAAGAAATGTAGAAAACGGTACTGTTTTATTTTAGGCTATCTATATATTAATACGTGAAGCAAAAAAATTGTACCCCTTTTTAACCTATTTTCCGTCAACGGGTGAACTTGAAATTTGGCATAGTTAAAGTTTATATGGCGGAGAAGTGCAGAAAGCTGTTTATTTTATATAAAAAGCATTAGAAGTACATTAAATTAATTAAAATATGCACTACTCACACTACTACTCGAATTTTACACAACATATACACACATGTAAATAAAAAAGACATTTTAACAGCCGTTAATAAATACGAATTTCCAAAAAGGTTGTGAAGGAAGGAGGTTGGTCTACTCGACTATATGTATTTTTTAACTCTTACGTTCTAATTACCATTTTTCATCCTACATTCAACAATGATATTATAAAATATAACTATTATTGTAATGTTTATTAATTTTTATGTTGAACACACTTCAAATAATGAATTAATAAAAAATGAGCCAAATAATACTTTGTATAATCAAAATAAGGATTTTGTTAATAAAAATAATCCATGACTTAGACCTCCGCGGTTACAATGTTGCAATTTAACCTCATGTATTAACAAAAAAGAATTTATTTTCAAAAACTAAGTATTAAAAACGTCTTTGTCTTGGATTCACCTTGTAATTATATTGTGCATCCATTACTTTTCCAAACTATGATACTGGGCATGTCACTATTTCTCATAATGAACAGACTACATTTAATTCAATATCACCCAGAAATATCACCCCATGGTGTCGTGTAAAATTAATTGAAAATTGTGTCATGGGTTGCGATAAATATCTTTTATTTTCGTAAAGTTATGTTTGGTTAAAATTTGAGCTTTACCATGTGGTTTTTGTTTCAAATTTATAATTAATTTTAATTTTCATTTACACATAGTTTTTTTTTTATGATTATATAATAAAGATCATGACAAAGAACTGAGTAGCCATGATGAAAACCTTTGGTTATAGAAGTATATATATCCTCCGACAAAGAACCCTAATAAAGTTCAAACTTTAAAAAATCAAATAACTATGGTCGAATGTCGACCACTGGGCGCCCACTAGTTTAAATAAAAAGTCTAAGATATTATGTACCTCATCATAATCTAATTGTTTTATAAGTGTGGAAGTCTAACAATTCGGGTATTTTCATATTATGTATGTGGATATATCGCGATACTGGGCTTTGAACATTTTACAACGGTCAGTTTTCGACTTACCGTATACCGGACTGAGCGTTGACGGATTAATGTGTATGATTTTTGGCTCTTATATATATATATTAGGTCTTTACCTATGAAATTGCCGTTCTGCAGTACAGTAAGCCGTGCAGTATTATCATCACAGTAAGACAAATAGGAGCGGAGCACTAATGAAAATTGTTTCAAAATCGGAGTCTTTTTTTCTCATAAGAGTTTCCGCTGTGTGTTGTTAATGTTAGCCCAAAGTAACTATTCCATGGGGACGAAGTCGCGAGCAGAGACTAGTGTACAATAAAATGCTATACATTTTACATATTACAGAGTAAAAAAGGTAGGTGTATGAATAAACACTAAAAATTCCATCCAATCAAGTTTTTAACAAAATTCCAAAGCAACAATGTTATTATAAAATTCAGTTTTTACTTTCATATTGGTTAATGCAGATTTTAATTGCAGCATACTTACTCCTTTCGCTTCAAGCTCTTGATCGCGTGAAATAATTTTGATCGTGCTTATTTGCAACCAATAATCGCAAAGTTTACAATATTATTCTCTGTCGTGTTGTCATGCATGCTTACACGCACGCAAACTTGTGCGCATTGCTTGATGCCGTACTAAATATGTGTTGTCGATTCAATAGTTTTAATTTTATCCGACTTCGTTTTTCTCCAGTTGGTTACTTAACTTTGCTCTATTGCTATGAGTAATTCAAACAAGCAACTGGCTGCCGTTAATTAAGCGGCTTATACCAGCTGCAGTTTGATATCCTATTATTTGCAAGTAGTCCAATTAGCGAAGATGTTGTCTTCGCATAGTAAAGATATTTAGTACAATTAGAATCGATTAAATCCTTGCATCTATCAGATATTTTTATCTTGAGTAGAAACCATCCCGCAATTGACGTGCATTTTACTATCAGCCTCGGCTGCCAGTGATACTATATCTTAAAAAAGGGAAAATAGTGCAATTAGAGGTCAATAACCTAATGTAATTGTAGGTGGTAGAGCCATGCTGAAGCTATTACTGGCTTCAGCATGAATGGGTCGGTCGCACGGGGTAGTACCACCCTCTCACAGAAAACCCATGTGAAGTAACAGTGTTTGCATTGTAGTGTTTCCTTCGGTCAGTGAGAGCGCCGAAGTCCCACCTCTCCTCACCTTCCTCTTCTTCTCTTCCGTTCTGCCTCTCCTCTCCTAGCACAGGCTGGCAACGCACTTACGACTCCCTTGGTGTTGCATGTGTATATGGACGGTGGTGATATCACTTAACATCAGGTGACCCACCTGGTCGTTTGCCTCCTATGATATAAAAAAAATGTAACAAGCTTAAAAATATACTGCCTCTAACTACTACTTATTCATTAAAACAGACTATTGCCAATGGTGCAGTTATGGTATGTTGTAGAAATTGATATTCTTATATTGCAAAAGGTTACGACCGTTATCCACTAGTAGTACTTAAGGGATTTATGGGACAAGAATGTTTATTTTATTTTTTTTTTTTTTTTTATTGTAGCTCGGCAAAGTGACTGCACTATGCCTGATGGTAAGCACAGTACAATCCAAAAATAATAGCGACCACCGATAGACACACTGTCCATCGCCGGTCGCCACTATCATGCCGGCCTGTAATAAACTGGATATGCACAGGCTGATCCCGAAACGCGACGCGCTGAAGCGAGTCACTATGACGGGCTCTTTCGCCATGTACATGGTGGTTGCGATCCAGTCGGGCTGTAAAACCCTACCACCCCGCTATCGCCATTGCCTCGTTCGTTGATCAGCAGGGTGCACCACGTGCAGGTGAGGTTGGCTTGGGTGTCTCAAGTCTTATGATGTTATTCGACACCCCTTACACCCCAAATTTATATTCATTCCAGTTTATATTCTATATGAATGTTTATTATCCTATTGAGACATATTCGGTGTTATTAAAAAAAAGTTAAATACGTATGGAATACTTGCTTCAAAAAGGTTATGTTTTGAAATGCACAGCGCTCGTTGAATGTTCGCCATCTTGATCTTTTGTCTCGCTTTGGTTAGGTTAGGTTAGACTTGCGAAAAAAGGATAACGTGAACGTGAGCGCGGTGCGTTTAGTACGAACCTTTTTAAAGCAAGTATTTATTACGTATTTAACTTTTTTGTAATAACACCGATTAGGTTCAGAGTAAATCAATATCAAATGATTTTATTATACAGAATTAGTTCTATCTAACATGAGAATGATAACTTCTCATCAGTTTCATCACAAAAGTCAAAGCTTATGTCATGACAACAATGATAAATTAGGAACCTTTCAACGTTTTAAAACTATCAAGTTTGAAACCTATCAATTTATAAATCAAAATCAATTACAAATACAAATCATCGCTTCAACTAACCGAGATATGACAACAAGTTATTTTTGTAAAGCATTAAATAATTGATACGCTATTTGATGTGCATAAGATTATACTTTTATTTTTTCATTGAACAAGCGAAGCGGTCAGTTTTTATTTTATATTCAAAAAGCTCAATAACTTACGTATATAATAATATAATTAATATATTTTTATGTCCTGTAATGTTTTTAATATTAATTATATGTAATGACTCCCTTGAATAATGGTATTTTATGATGCGTTCAATATCTTAATTTATAGGTGGTAGAGCCACGCTGAAGCTATTATTGGTTTTGAATAAGGAGAGTGACATCATTGTCTCAACAACAGAGCACCTAGATGTTAGAGAGAATGGCCCATGATAAAATCTTGCTGACATCTTATATCCCTAAAAATGTTATTTGTACTGGTAATTGCGAGGCAGTTGTAGTCACAACGGGTCGTAACTTGAATTTAAGGGCCCTCGTCATTTATTCATAAGAAGGGGGGTCGCTTCACGCTTCGTATAATGCGATTTATTTGTATAGACTTCATACATGTTTGATTATTATTTGCTTCAACTAGAAGTGGTGTTATTTTTATTACAGCTGCGGTATAAATTATTTAGAAAACGTTGGATTTACTCACTTAGACTACTACAATTTTGTAAATATATCATCCTATAATTTTCCCATTAATATAGAGATTCACACACTATATGAGAGTTTTTATATAGTTTCCACACATTAATAATTTAGTAGTACTTAATAATAGTATGTAATAAACAATTTTCTAAAACTATGCGAGATATATATTATATACAGAAGGTAATAAGAATATCAAACCTTGTAGGATGAGATTTCTATACATATATTTTTAAAATGGTGCTTCTTGATTACAAAGTGAAACGAGAGAAACATTAGATTTCATATTTGGTTTGTATTCGTTCGGAACGCGAAATGATTACACAAAGCATGTTGGAAACGCATTGACTTTATTAGCTACACGCGTGACGTTTCAAAGGGCAGCCACTATCTATTTATACATACATATACAACAATCTCTCCCTCCTAATTTACAATTACTTAAAAATATTTCCTATAGTCTACAATTGGTAAATGACACCGAGAGCGCCCAGGTGCACTTTCATGAGCTCCTGAATCTAACTCAGACTGGTACAAAACCGTGGACTGTGTGAGTCGACTGAATTTGGGTTTACGCTGTGTGGAGGAGGTTTAAGTTCTGGGCTTGATCCGACATCAGTCCATTTTCGCTCTGGAATCTCTTCCACTCCAGTGCTTATGTCATTTATTTGCGACATCTCTTCAATTGTATTGACGGATGTGAGTGACGTGTCTGTAGTTGCTGTGATGTTTCTTCCAGTTTGCTAAGCGAAATCACGCAATTATTTACACCTATATATCATCCATTAAGCAATGGTCAGGCAGAGTCTTTTGTAAAAATAGTGAAACGAGGGTTAAAAAGTTTCTTTCTCTCTGGTTGTAAGTTAGATGAAATACAAATAAGACTGTCCAAATTCCTATTTCATTACAGAAATATAATTGGCATACATATACAACAGTTCCTAAAAAATAGAATGTTATGCATATTGAAAGCTGAAACATAATAAGCCAGTTCGCTTTAACGGGTATCTAACATAAGCAATCTTGGTATGTTATAATGTTTTTTAATAAGTTTTTTCTATATTTAGAATTGTTTATTATTTTCCCTTCATGAATATCGTTTTCGTAATTATGCTTTCTTGGTAAATAATCAACACTAAATGAAATTCAGTGGAACATTCATTCTTATTTTCTTGGAAGTGTTTTCACCGAGCTCGAGGGCACTCTGAAGCTTAGATTTATCGTTTCGGGTCAACGTCTGGTCGAGAGTGTTTATTCTAATTCACTTACATTTACTGAAAGGCACTGAGGGTATTTAGTGTGTTGTGTATAATTTACCCAATTCCAATAACATAATCGATATTATATCTCTTTAATACGCAAAATTACGAATGAGTTGTTGCATTTTTTTTGGTAAACAATAATTAACAAAAATTCAATCGTAGTATTATTAGGGTATATATTTTAAGTTTTGGCAGAATTTCTTTGATGTTCGTAAAGCAAGATTCTAGTGTCCACGTAATTCTTTCACTAAATAGTAATTATTCCAGTGATTTCATCTAGAGGTAAAGTTTACGGTCATGTTAATTCCTACATTTTTTTACCTCGATCTATATTAAACTGTGTACTATGAAAAATATCGAGTCCACGGATGAAAGTACATCTGGGTTAGTTTATTCCGGACCTTAATGAACAACAACACTGGAATAAACACAATAGGAACAAACACTGAATGACTACAACGATTCGTTCCAACTCAATCCCTATAATTGGCCTAACTAAGTGGCTCGGGGGCCTTTTGTAGTTATTTGTATATATAGCTGTAGTCTGCATTGATTAAAAATAAGGCAATGTATAACTTTTTTATTTAGCAAAACTATTACTCAGATTTGGTGAAACATGAAATTTGTGAATCGAAATAACCAATGTAAAGTTTAAATCGCTTTGATTCGGGCTCCTCTTAAATAATCTAAAATCAGCCAACATTTCATCTGGCAGTCGTTCAATGGGGACAATATGTATATAAAGATAAAATTATGTCTATATTTTTATAGCAATTTACATTGTTTATTTGCAATGAATTGTTCTAATTCCCGAGACGTTGAATCATAATTTCAAAATATATATAATAAATTCAAAATAGAGCCCACAGTTTTAAATATTTACATGTTTGCTTCGGTATTTGCTCACTGGTATAATATAATGTTTATTAAACGAGCAGGCCAAAGTAAACTTGGTTTATGTTATGATTACACTAAACAGCTGGGTGGGGCTTTTGTACAATTACAAATTGAAATAAAACATATTATTACAATAACATAACTTGAAATTAATATTTGCTAAGTCTAAATCTGAGGAAAATTGCCTTTAGTTTTGATTAATTTCTGTACCCTTTGTGTTCATGTACAGAATAATCTAGGTACTTCATATTTCCATTAGATTTAGTGGTTGTAAAGAGCTTTATTCATAATATTATAATTCGTTTGAATATTACAGTAGATCGTTTGTAGCTCGATGACTATTGGCTCGGCAATTCGTTGTTTATAGCTCGTTCCTTGTAGCTTGTTGTAAATTACTTGTTGCGTATTTTCTCTCACGTATTGCCCTCTCGAACTCTCTTTTGAAGTCAGTTGCCTCTGTCTTTATGGGTTCGTCCGCGTTCCTTATCAATGCGCCATACCGCTGTGACTCGCCAATAAGCTCAATCTGCGTGTATGTCGTGCATTTCAAAAATGAGCCTTATCGGCCGGACCGAGACTTTTCGAGGTGTCCACACGTTTCCATGGTGCAAGTACTAATCCCTTCGAGCCGGCGCCATTGTAGACACTGAGGTACATCCTTTATGTTCTTGCCTTATCCATTGTTAGCGGCGCCAACATATTCTAGTATAACTTGCAACTATCAATGTAACTGCTAAGAATTCTAAACTTAGCTTGCTGTTCTCAACAGTTATATTATAAAACCAAATTAATATGTGCTTAGACAATGATATTATAACTCAATAATTTTATTGGTGTTTAGACTAACGACTAAGTCCTGTAGAATAAAAATTGCGTAAGTAATTTTTAATCATATAGCTTTTATTTTTTATATGGCCAATTTTTCCAATGTCATATGTAATATCGTTATATTCAATTAAAAATCTCAATCGTATTTAGTAAAGAATAATCTAAAAAAACGAAGAAGAAGGAAGATAAAGTGAAAATTTTCTAAAATTTAAAACAAACGTATAAAATCAATCATCGTCAAGATTTTATATACTAGAAGTAATAGGTACATAAAGCGTATTTAAAACATTATCGTTGGAAAGACTCTGTAGTGTAGCAGAGTTGTTTTCGGCTATACGAGTTCAGTGTTAGGTCTCCGCAAAGAACAGATTATTCAATTGCGCTTTATAATGTTTTTAAATTGGAATTATATTGCAAATTATATAAAATACAACTATATAAATAGCTACATATATTGGCACAAACTAAAGTTCGGAGTTTAAATAACCACATAGTTGAATAGTTTTTTCATTACTTAGTAATGAGATTTTCGTCTGAAAGTTTTTTGTCCAAATAATATCACCCAGTACAGTTTTACGAAAATTGGCATATTTCCAGTTCACAGTTAGGCTTCGTCGGTGGCGTAAAGTTAGCGCCAATGGCTAGACCGATGTGTTTTGGCAGGTTTAAGCACACCATAATTCTTATCGTGCTTATTTGTAGATTGTATATTATCAGAACTAAATAGTTTACGACGTATAAATTAGTTTTTTTAAGATTTACATCCCAATATAATTGAAGTTATTTTTTGTGTTAGAGGAAATTCTTGATTAGGAGACAGTGGGGGCTAAAAGTTACGGAGAGAAGTAGTTCCGACAGCATTGACGCTGTAAACAAAATATATAGCAATACATGTGAAGTGCGTTGTGAAAATGACATATGAGACTTCACTGTATCAACTATTTTAGACACTTCCATGATGACAGTTTAGTTAGTGTGTGTACAGAGTGCCAAAAAACCATGTAATAAATTTTTTCATCCTTAAACTTTTTGGTCTCTCTGTTAATTATGAGCCTAGACATACGTGCCTCTTCTAAATTGTAGTGACATTAGTAAGGTATCTTATCGTGTGAGTATTTTTTTTTATTGTTATTTATAATTTTATTAAGAACATAATTTGGGGTTATAAGTTCCGTCCTCGAGAGACTGGTTATTCCCCGATCTATCGAATGACCTCAAATCGTACCTAAAACTCTTATGATTACTTTTTCTTTGTTTAAACATGTCAAACTACAAACATAACATAGCGAGTGATAAAACCTACAAAACACAATCGTGTCAAGCTGCAAACACTCTCATCAAAAATGTAAAACCTACTTATTAGAATTGTGGCATAAGAACTTAAATTTATCACATTACTGCATGTAGCCTCGCTCTTTCTAACTCCTAATTTAGTGAAAATAAAGCTCATATTATTGAAATTAGTTAAACAAAAATTAATGGAATGCTAGATGTATATTTAGCTAGAGCCGTGTGCAGAGAAAATACAGTGAGAAATGACGTCGATATGAATAACACCTCTTATTATATTTACATGCCCTATACTTTATATGCTTGTTTCTCCGGTATCTTAACTCTACCCTTTTTATACATTCTTGGTAAGTTAATGTACGTCCGCAAACATTTTGAAATGTTGAATTTCATAAAATACCGTCACGATCTAAATAGTAGAAACTGTGGCAAACTGTTCGTAAACATATCGAATCTCTTGCCGGTTCTTCTCGATGACTGAGTTGTTTTCCGAACCGGTGGTAGTTTTAACATTTCTTAGGGCCTAAATGGAATATTCTTTGATTTTGATTATTCGATTTTGAATAATACTTATTAGTATTCAAATATATTACCTATAGACAAAATTCTACTGAACATGTTCGTGGACTACTTGGAAGCCACAGTGGCCGTGGCATGCTGGTGGCTAGTGTAAGATAACCTTCGGCTCTGTGTATCTGGCCTAATTGTTGCTATCTGCCCTCATGTCAAAGTCAACTTGACACACTGATAATACTGTCGCCGTATTTAATAAACATAATTATGAACTCATTATACGAATTCGTATAATTAGTCATACCGAGATTAATGTATGATACAATCACATCTGAAAATCTCTCATAGAAAACCGATGTAAAAATTCTTGCATTGTTGCGTTTCGTTCGGTCAGTGAGAGCGTCGGTGGTGTACCTCACCTTATCCCTCTTCACCCATGCTGGCAACGCACTTGCTACTGATCACTAAGCATCAGGTGACCCGCCAATTCGTTTGACTCCTGTGGTATAAAAAATACAGAGTGTAACAGATTTGAAGCAACCATGGATTAGTTGATAACGTTTTTGGACACAGCCTTGATGGACGTGGTTTCAATCCTTGCAACTGAGTCTTGGTTATAAGTGGCGTGTATAATTTCTAATAAGAGGGGTATAAACGAGTATTTCTTGTATATTTTTATATTTGTATATATTCAAGATCTCGGAAACGATGTCATCTATAAACTTGAAACTTAGTATGTATGTAGTTTTGGGGACGATAAATCGATCTAGATATTTATTCATAGAAAACTTTTTTTAACAGAGTTTTCAGGCAATGAATAAATATAGCTAAAATATAAAAATCAATTTCGCCGCCGCTTTCAAAACAAAAATAGCTCAGATGGAAGTCGGTTGCTTCGAAAATCCGTGTGAATCCGAGTGACAGCAGAAGAGATATATTTTTTTATATTATTTTTATAATTTTTAAAAATGTTTTTTAAAGAACCGAGCTAAACTCGGTCGCCCAGGTACTTTCTAATAAGAGGGGTATGGTCGCTCTGTGACCAAAGCTTTTCTCAAAAAGAAGAAAATAAAAACTAAAGGCAATCATAACAAATGAGGGTAGAAACGAAAATTAAAAACAATGGAATAACTGTGTTCTTTATCAACTTTTAAAGCAATTATAGTCTAAATTATTTAAATCCATAATTTGTAAATTGAAATTTTTAACATTAGTCTGGTTTTCTCATCTATTTCTACTCGGAGCTATAAATTGTATACAGTATGATAATTATTTAAACATGGGATGAGCTGCACAGGCTCGGTACAAAATATCAACATTACACATTATACACATCACTATACTACGCACCGCTAGTCTAACGCAAGCGTAATACGTGAAGTTGGTAACGCTTCACTAAGATGCCGCTGACGCGAACCCTAAGTTTTTTCCACACCGAAAATTGCTCATCGAGGCTAAAGAAGCTCAAATAAAACATTAATCTCTATTTATTGTGTTTTTGAACACCGGATTCTCTCGGTCTCCAATAGTTTACTGTTTAACTTCATAATGAATAGCATAATGAAATATCAAATGCTGAAGTTTGCAAATTTGATATAAAAAGTAATATATAACATATCTATTGAACTCACGATTACTTTGTCCAATGTTAGCGGAACGCGGAATTTAATCTCATATCAGAAGAACTCCAATAAACTTGTTCAGGAGTGCTTAAAATAACGAGGTACGCTTGAAAAACGGCCCTCAATACGCATTATGTGAGGTAGTCGAGGAGAAATGAACGGTCATAACACTTAGCGTCGCGTCCTAGGTCGCTCCTTCGCTCAGCAGCATCTGCGAGGTTACGGTCCGTATAAATCTATGGGAGCCTCGTTTTATCGCGAAGTACAAGTTATAAGAAACAGTGATTTGGAATGAGCGATATAAAATCAATTATTATTGACTTAATAAACTACACTATTTGAAAGATTAAGAACAGTAGAAGACATCTCTGATATCCGCTCTTTCGCACTTCGACTTCTTATCTAATTTCACTACCTTTACTAAATTAAATTAAGTAATGACAATATCAACTGATGGTGAAAGAAGGATCGTGAAGGAACTGAATACTCAAGAAACGGTTTGGTACTATCACCGTGTCAAAAGTATTAGAAGTTTGGAGTTTGAGACTGCTATTAAATATTACTGTTAGAACGGCAATTGCTTTCAATTTACGTGATTGATACTTACTAACTTAATGTATAGTTGTGGTTTATTTAGATATGTCAGATTTAAAAATAGACGGATGGATTGATTATTTTATTCTCCAGTGTATTTTAATAGTAATATTTATACATTAACAGTCAATGACAATATCATATCGCTCTGTAATAGGTATATACGATATACTTTTACTTTTTGTTTTATTATAGTTTAAGTATTGTTTTATTTTCGTCTTTCTAAACAATGTTACAGTGTATTTATTGATTTTATAAAGTTACTAGCTATTTTTCGCGATCACACGTTACATTTTTCTCTTCTTCTTAGAATCATACTGTGAGGTTATATAGCTTAAATTTAATAATTGTTTGAGATGATTCGTTTATACTTGCAGATTATCCATTTTAATAAAATTAGCATTGATCTCTCACACATTTTTTCACATTAGTATAAATAAAAAATCACAAGTAGCGTATCGCTTTTAACTTCTACTATAAGGGCATCAAGTAGTGAATAATTGCAGAAAAAAAAGCGAAAACAAAAAGGGGAAAATAAATAAGGAACTTTTACACGAACTAGGCTAATTCGGTAAAGAAAATCTTTACACCATTACACGTGCGCAAAATGATTTAGTTTGAACATTACTTTTACACTAGTTTTATTTAACGTACTGTACTTTTTATTAACGGATACTTTTTGTAAATTGCACATTTGTTTTAGACTTAGCAAGATTAAACGAGTTCCAAGATAATATTAAATTATGATTAAATTTTAATTGGCAATCCAACAATGTAGACTTTCATCACAGTACTCTTAAACACCCATTCATAAAAACGCTTTCGAAGCGTGCGTTAAAAATCGTTTTAATAGAACGACTGACAAGCCGAGAATCTGGTAACTAATACGCTTTTTTAACGTTACGTATTCGACGCGAAGGTTTTTTAACATCTATTAAATGGGATGTAAGAAACATTTGTTTTTTCAGTTTCACTATATTGGGTATATTTTAACCGAATCCTCTTCTTCACTGTATGCTTTTGCAAAATATGTAGAGTCAGTCACTGCAATAATTCTTCTTTATTTATACAACTGAAGAAACTTTGCAGGAAATACACATTTTCCAGGTTATTTGTATAAGGAAATAGGATATGAAGTCTTTGAAGACGTATATGTGTAACCCCATTTCCAGATTCACCTGTATTTTCTTCGGCAGAGTAAGTTTTATTGTGAATAGTCAATATCATATGCGGCTCCATTTCTTTGCCAAATACTTATGTGTACTTTCTTGATATCTGCAGTTTACGTAAGCGTAAATTTGTATGAACCTGTAAATGTATATACTAAAATAAGCAGTATATTATTGACATAAAATACATAGTTTATTATATACATATATTTGCACTATAAATTTACTGCTCTATTAATGTATACTTTTTCTCTTGTTCACAAACAATGTTGTTTACTTTTAAGAATGTAATTGTGAGATCAAATAAATAAATTTATTTATTATTTATAGTATTTTTGTAACAAATAAATCTCTCCATGCCTTCTTTAAGCCGGCAAATTGTAGATGAAAAATTTAAGGCTGGAATTTAGTCATAAACCTAAGGTTAGGTTAGGTGTATTTGAATCACTGATGCCTCAGTAGTATGATGTACGAATATTAAATCAATTAACGTGGATATACAAGTCCTAAAATGAAGTTTTCTGCTAAAGAACACGTAGCAGGATGATAATTATTTAGTTTTCACCTGAATAACTGCCATTGTAAAATTGGAAATCTTTCATTCAGCTCCAATCGGTATGTTCTAATTGATGTTTTTAAGAGTAAAATTAGGCATGACAATTGTTTGGGTTGTATCAGCAGTCAATAAATAAAAAATATTGATATGCGTTTCTGTATTTTAAAATATGGTACTTTTTTTGCGTCCTGACTATCCGTTGTAAGTATTGCGTGCTTTTACAGTTTCACCGGACTACTAAAACGAGTGCGTTATATAATATCTCTTTTATGATAATTACTGTACAAAGACCCAAGATGCACACTTAACGTCTCATAGCCGGCACACAAAAATAATTTTGGATTATGCAGTTATATATATATATATATATTTTATATCAAAGGAGGCAAACGAACTGGTGGGTCACGTGATGTTAAGTGATCACCACCGTCCATAGACACTAGCGACATCACGGACGTCGCAAGTGCGTTGCCAGTCTGTATATGGGAGAAGGGGGAGGGGAAGGAAAGGGAAAGAAGGAAAGAGGAAGGGAGGTGAGCCTCCGGCTCTCTCACTGACCGAACGAAACACAACAATGCAAGAACTGTTATTTCACGTTGGTTTTCTGTGAGAGGGGTGGTACAACCCCGGAAGCCGACCCATTCATGCTGAAACCAAAAATAGCTTCAGCGGGGCTCTACCACCAACAAAATGCGTCTTACGTCCTTCTAAAACGACTTCAAACAATTCAGGTAAGGTATATATATTGGGGAGTTCCGCGGCCGGTTTTAAGCGCTACTTTTATCCAAGACTGGGTTTGTTATGATTATCTGAGTTCAGCTATTCTCATATATATTCCAGATCATGTTCGCTAAGACTTTCGTCTGAAGTACGTAGATATTATAATAATTTGACATCAGAGGATAGCTTTTCCCTGTAGAGGTGCAAATATTATACGTATGTACGTCCTTCAACCCTCATACACGTTTTTTTAAGTCGTGCAATAAAATAGCTAGAAACAGGTCTATTTGTAAATGTCGATTGATTTAACTCCATGCTAGGTTTTTGTTCTGATATGTGTCAGGTACGCATTAGTTATGCATAACAATACAATCTATAAAAATAAAAATCAATTGCTGAATATACATAATTATTTTTTGTTGTATTGTCAGGTCTAGGTTTGTAATTTTGTATGAGTGGAAATGTTAGAAAAATCATACAACAAAGTGAAATAAATCGGTTTAAAAAAATGCTATATAAAAAGTGAGTGAGTAAGAAGACGGAAATCTTTAAAAATATTGATAGAGTTGACAAATTTATGTTCATTTGTCATAATTGTCATTTTATTCAATTACAAGTTGGTACTATAATGGAAAGGTTTCGACTTACTCTTCGTTGATACACCCGAGCAAAGCAAAAGGAACTAGTACATATATTTTTGAATAATATGCGTTTGCTTGTTTCAGTAATGATAAGATTCTATTTTAGTACTCATACCCAGCGCTTAGCAATTAAATTATGGTAAAATCGAATATTGAATTAATAATTAAATGTATATTATTCTTTTTAACTCAAAAATCCCATTTACAATGAAATATTAAACCTAATGAGACAATGGTGGATATTACGAGACTGTTCTATTAGAATTCGTAAGGTACATACAAAGTTAAATTATTATAGCTGCCTTATGAGTGATTATCTAAATGATACAGAATTATTATATTTGACACCATAAATACTGACATTCATAAATAATTAAGAATACTTTAAAATATCTTAATAACAAAACTAAATAAAACTACTTCTTGCTTTCGTTTAACCTGAGTAGGAACGGCGATAACATGTTTTTTTCATGCTATGAACTAAGGATTCGACTTACTCATTTGCTCCAGCGTTTCTAGAACATTCTTTTAGGTTGTTTATGCTTAACAAACGATAGCTAGAGATCATTAGCACCTTAACATTGAATGTATCGTAAATACGGAACAAAATGTGAATTAAAACAAAATTTAGGTATTCATTAATTTGTTGATACTTTAATTAATCGAGCGTACTGTAGGATCCGTCGCGTTAAAAGCTTGCACGTTGTGTGCATAAATCATGCATCATACCGTCCCACAGCCCCTGTTCATTATCTCGCTCCTTCTATTCTGAGCATATATCAAGAAAAGTTCGTTTCATATTTCTAGACTAGATATATTGATTTTAATTAGTTTTTTTGCGACAAAAAGTATATGTCCTCTTCCACGGTCCGAATGTTTTATTTCAAATGATTAATATATTCAGCATGTAAAGTATAATAAAACATTTATATCAAGTTCCTACCAGAAATGTTGCAACTTTATTGTATTACATCTTTATACGTTATAATCTATTTAGAAGAGAAGTAGAAACGCAATATATAAGTGTTTATTAAAGTATCCGTATAAAAGTGAGTTTTCAAAAATGTAGGTTTACATATACAATATAAGTCTAGAAAACTTATTTCTTTTAGACCCTCCGGTTACAATGTTTGCTAAATAGCACTCAATCTAAATGATTATATTTAATAGATAGCTTATTCTCTACATTAATTAAATTTAAGATTGTGTTGGGAGCTGATAATGCATTAAGTAAAACTGACTTACAAGAATAACTTTTTGAACGCGTATATTAGAAAGTACATAATAATAATTATTAATTCGCGTTTGATTCATAATATATACTAATATTATAAAGAGGTAAAGTTTGTGACGTTGTGATGTTGTGACGTTGTAGGAGGTAATCTCAGGAACTACTGGTCCGATTTGAATAATTCTTTCAGTTTTATATAGATCATTCATCGAGAATGGTTATAGGCTATATATCATCACGCTAAGACCAATAAGATCGGAGCGCAGACTAAAAATGTTTCAAAATCGGGATGTTTTTTCCTTTTGAGAACTGCTGCGTGTTAGTGTATCTATTCCACGCGAACGAAGTCGCGGGCAGAGGCTAGTGTAATATATATCTTTTTGATGGAAGTCTATCAATTACCGTGTTATTACAAAAAAGTTAAATACATATTGAATACTTGCTTTAACAAAGTATGGGTACTTTCGAATTAAATGCACTGCGCTCGTCGATCGTTTGACATATTGCTCTTTTATCTCGGTTTGGTTAGGTTAGACTTCCCAAAAATCATTAAGCGAGTTTGCCGCAGCGGCCGTCTGCGAGCGCGGTGCATTTAATACGAAGGTACCCAAACTTTTTTAAAGCAAGTGTACTCAATATATATTGAACTTTTCTATAATAACACGATAAATGTCTAAACGCTCCACCACACGCAATAAAGAAATCCACAAATGAACAAGTACCGTAAAATCTGACAAAATATTCAAGTTTAGTTCGCTCAAGGCATATTTTTAAATGCGAGTCCTTCGTACGTCGTAAAGATGTTTACGCCTCGAAATCCTCTATAGTACCTTGTTTATTTACGTTTGTGCCTACGTTTTCTTTATGAATTTCATAGCACTATGAATAAAGAAAGATGTCAGTGAAATGTATTTTTCACAGGTCGTTTACGAGACTTGGAGCTTTTGTACAGGTTTTATGTATTATTATTCTTTAGTTTTCTTTTAAATATTTTCTTATATTGACAACTAAAAAAGCGATTACTTCAATTAGAGGAAATCATATTTGTTTGTTTTTGTATAATAAATTGAAGGAATTTTTGGTTAAGAGGGGGGTTGTCTTAAGCTGCTAGTCGTTATACGGTTAAGCAAAAATGTGACGTCATCTTCCACTAAAGCTCTGAATCTTTCGCTTCCCTTAAATTTCATATTTTACACTATATAAATCTAACATAAGATGTTAACGCTTTAAACTTGGAGGGGAATTGGCTCTCAAGTGCAACTTACGGAATAAACCTACATTTGCTTGGCTACAACTTTTCGAGTTAAGGCCGGTTATATGGGTAGCTAAGTAGATATTAGAAACTGTCCTATCATGATGTTAATTTTATCACAACAAATTCCTTCAACTAAAGTTCGAGTTTATTGTAGGAGTTACACCTACATATATTAGCGCAATATTCGAAAGGGTTACTAGTGAGCCATTATTCTCTTAAGCATTTGATTCACCAAAGATTCAGAAGGAATGATTAAGTATAAAATGGTAACACCCTAGTGGCGAAGCACTGACAGGGTAGGTGATACTTGTTGCTATAGTTTTATGATGTAGTAATCCTTCACCAAAAGTTAGGCTCTTTATAGAATTCCGATCTCCGTTGATTGCTATGACGTCCAATAAAGCTACCAATAAAGAATCAATATTTCAGCTTAATTATAAAACGCATTCACAATGGCTAATTGCCATATATTCCCTTACTCATTTATTAATTAGCAGCAGTATTAAAACAGATTACTTGATACATAGAAATCTCTTTCTACTTTTAATAACGCGCCAGGTGATCGGTTAGTGACTATTGTTACCTACATGCCTTCTTTATTGCATCCTCTCGCCTCCCGTGGGTGGAGACAAAAGGTATTAATACCCTCACCTGTACGACTAGAAAACAAGCAAAATAAATTATAATTGCTTTCCAGTGAATTCAAAGGCTTTGTCGTTTACAACGATTTCTATTCCTAGCCCTCTCGTTCACAATATTGTGATATTTATTCGTCGGGGTGTAGTTAACTACATCTGCAAGTGATTTATGTTTCAGGATAACAGAAAGAGTGAAAAAACTAAGTGGTGTCTCTGGATACTGACCACAATACGCGTGTTTTTAAATCGTCATGTTGCATTATTTGCGGTATACTCTTGAATATGGATATTTTTGTGTTTTGATTCAGAACTTTAGACACATTGCTAATCCATATATTTTATTAGCATTTACCATCTTTGCTATTTTAATTATCATACTTAACACTGTGTATAATAGACCTAGAATACGCATGGCTAAATTTTATAATGAAGTATCAGGCACGAATAACATATAACGATATACCAGGTGACCGTTTAGATAGTAGCAAAATTTCTGGTGGACATGCTGCACTCGACTTGGTAATATAATTGTATTTGTATGTTGTGATTAACAGTAAACTTATCGATACTAATATTATGTGATGTTATAAAAAGGTAAAGTTTGTGAGATTGTAGGGTGTAATCTCAGGAACTACTAAACCCATTTTGAAAATTCGTTTATCAATAAAAAACCATGTTATTTGTGAGTGTCATAGGCTATATATTAACCCGAAAAATGAAAAGAGTTTTGTGGTTGTCGGATTTGCAAAGTAAGTCGAAGAAAATCCGGTCAAACGAAAAGGTTTCTTACTAACGCTGCCTTAATGATGAGAGATATATTGATTGAGTTCTAGAGAAAAGTTGTAGAGCTTGATAATACCTACAAAAAAGTAAAGGACAGCATCGGTGTTATTACAAAAAAGATAAATACTTGGTTTAAAAAAGGTTTCGTACGAAATGCGCCGCGTTCGCCCGAAGCATGATCGCGTTATCCTTTTTTCGCAAGTGTAACCTAACCTAACCAAAGCGAGACAATTGAGTAAAACGGCGAACATTCACCGAGAGATGTTTTTAAAGCAAGCGTTCAAAACGCGTTTAACTTTTTTGTAATAACACCGAATGTCTAACCTTTATATTTAACTCACAAAAGTAGTTTTTTTATAAATGTTTAGCGCTCAACGAAGTGGACACGGGTCAGCTACTACCATATAGAATAAAAAATGCATAGTTTTTTATAATTTCGGTACCTCGGTTCATTAAGACAAAACGACGGTGGCATCGATAAGCACGTGAAGAATAGGACAAATATAGGGTGAAAGGGCAAAATGTGTCTGGGGTAGCTTGTGACCCACGAATGCCTTTGAAACTCAAGGGGAAGGTTTACAAAACTATGATAAGACAGGTCATGCTTTACTCAATCTGAGTGCTGGGCTACGAAAGAGACGTATGAGAGAAAATTACATGTGGCAGAGATGCGAATGTTAAGATGAATGTGTAGTGTGACTCGAATGAATAAAATTAAGAATGAGTATATTAGAGGCAGTTTGAAAATAGCACCAGTGACAGAGAAGTTGAGGAGTAATAGATTAGCATGGTATGGGTATGTCATGAGGAGAGATGAAAACCATGTAACTAGAAAAGTGTTGAGTATGATGGTGGATGGATATACGAGAAATGGAAGACCGAAAAAGGTATGGATGGACTGTGTGAAAAATGATATGTCCGTAAAGGGTGTGAATACTGAAATGACATGTGACAGGAGAGAATGGAAAAAGAAAACATGTTGTGCCGACTTAGGTGTGATAAAGGTAATGATGATGATGATGATAGTATTTTACAATATACCGCTATGAACAGTGGCAACCCTAGTTACAGTGTTCAAATAGTAATTTCCGAAATTCAGGCGATCGCTTTTAAGATCATAAAGCGAAATCCCCGCTCTACTTTTACAACAGCCCCCTTTCAATTTCTGTTCAGATACCGTGAGAATATATACAGATGTAGCTGACGTCTAACATTAATAAATTCTCATTTAAGTTTTTGGTACACATAAAAAGATCTCTTTTGAAAAGAGTGTACTAATAATTAACCGACCTAATAAATTATCAAGTTATATTGTGGTAAGCAGTTTTCTATAGTCTCATGTTATTATTATTTCGATTCTGAATATATTCACTAAAAAGTTTATGCTTATCAAATCTCCTACATAGATATTAATTATCAAGTTTGTTTTATATTGAATTAAATATTGTATCTTCCTCTTGGCCTTATTCCACCTAAGTATTGCTAAGATAAGGTACTCTCTACCATTCGCCTTTTCCACTGTTATTTTAGTATTCATATATTTCATACACTTATGCGATTACATACAATTTATTCAAAGTCTTTTTGGTTTTCGTCTCGTCAGATATACTGTCTACGTTCATACTCTTCTAGTAATATGATTTTCATCTCTTCTCATTATATCTTCATTGATCCTACTTTATAGTTCCTCTGTATTAAGGTGGCCCCAAAAAACGATTTTTTTGGAGTTCTTACGAAAATATGTTACTTTATCATGTTTTAAGAGGCACCTCAAAAGCGCAGCTCCAAAAAAATATTAAGGTCACTCAAAATTTTTAAATTTTTTCAAGAAATGCAGGAAAAAAAAATTGTCGATTACAATTGAATAGAGAAAATCGTTGCAAATTTTTTTAGCACCTCATTAGCCTCATTTCTATGCTTTAGTATGCCAACTTCAAGAAAAAAGTATGTTAGTTCATATTCATGTTGTAAAGTTCTAAGGTTGGAAACTTAAAAAAATCTTTAGCGACCTTGAAATATTAAAATATAGATTTGAAAATTCCAGGATCCTAATCATTTCAATGGCGGAAACAACGAGAAAAATAAACAAATAAAAAACAATCGATTTTCGACTATTTGGAAATATTAAAAAATTTTGAGCGTCTTTAAAAAAATTTTGAGCTGCGCTTTGGCGCGGGCTCTTAAAACTATAACAAACTAACATATTTTAGTAAGAGACTCGAAAAAAGTACTCGTTTTTTGGGCCACCCTACTCTATATGTCTATATTGACCATTCTAGTCACACAATAATACATATATTTGAATATTCGTATCTTTGCCACACGAATTATTCTTTAATTCCTCCTTTACGTAGGTCAGCACGTGGATACATATATCACGACAGATCTTATAATGGTCTTATATACTTAACCACATTAATAAAATTGGGCCAAGATTACCTCATATTAATTTACTGAAGTAGCGTCTAACAGAACAGCCGTAAAAGACAAACACGGACATATCAAACGGAATACTTGTGCATAGTTAAGCCCGTATTTAACTTGCGCATGGATGCGAATTGTTCTGTTGAAGCTAAAGTAACTTAGATCTAAATTTGTCAGGCAGCTTTAGCTATAATTAATTACAAGCACGGAATTATAAAGATTTTTATAAAACTTTGTTCAGCACCTTAGAAGTATAAAGATGTGAATTAAAACAATAATTCCAAGTGATATTTGGCATAACAGGATTACATGCATATCAAGGTTTTTGAATATCATCGTGTGCGTACATGGTTGTTTTTTAAGTACCGTTACAGATCAAATTCTTTTCAATGAATCCACTGTACAGAATAGTAGACATATAAATCTCGATTTGCCTAGATAGTGCGTTTATTCCCTATAATTTCATAGGTATCTCAATAACAATTGTTACTTTCTGTCACCTCATTCTTGAACTGGATTATATTAATGCTCTATAAGGAAATGTACAATTATTTATTCCATATAGTTGCCAGAATTAAAATTACATTAAAGATCACCACTTACTACTCCATCGTATTAACAATACAATCGGCGGCGGACAAGAAATATGAAGAAAGTGTTAAGGCAACTGACTCCTAAGCAACTAGTAACATGTGAAAGAAATAAAAGAAAGAAATAAAGTAGTAGGACGCAAGCGAGGTTACTCAAAAGTTGCTTTGAAATAAAAACAACTGACAATCAATCCCGACTTCGCACGAGAGCAATGTATTTACTAATGTGAAATAGGAGTACAAGCAATTTCTACAAATGTACTATCGGACGATTTTTGGGCACTTAAGTTTTAATAATTCATCAAAATCAAAGGAGCTTCTTAAATCTTAAATGTCGTCAACCAAATTACTTTTCTTGTTTTGCGTAATTTCCAATTTGTAACATCTTTAAGATACTCTTTGATATTATATGTTACAAAGGTTATATTTTATCTACACTAAATGTCCTATGTAACTGACATATTTCTATGGATAAGAATTAATATTTTGTTGTTCAAGACAGCTTCGTGAATAACTCATTATCTTTTAATAATATGCGAAATATAATTGGTACAGTGGGTTATCTTTACACGACAAATATAACACCATCGCAAACTTCTATCTAGACCTCTTCGATAGATCAATTTCTATAGTATTTTTTATGTATCTCTATATATTTTGCAATCTAAGAACAGGAAAGGACGTATTTACGACTTGATTAAAATGCGTTATTTTTTCTTCCAATTCAATGAATATAATATACATGTATGTATGAATAAGTAATTCCCTAGATGTAAGTGAAAATCGCGCCACAATTCTTTGCAGCCGCAAATAGCAACTTTATTCGTATTGGCAGTATATAATAGTGTGTTAGATTTCCGTAACGTAATATATATAACTAAGTTTAGCATGTAGATTCGCTCATGACAATGTGTATGCAAAAATTCGCAATGATCGGCTGAGGAAGTGTAACAAACAAACAAATTGACTTTCCCTTTATTATAATTATTAGGATATCAATGTATAAAAACGTATTATTCCTATATACATAAATGTAGTAAAAATCATAACAATTCCGTAACAAATTAAGAGCAAACTCAAGTAAAATAGAAATGTAAAACTATTTCGCTGTTAGTCTAACGAAATACAGATAGTATTCAAAAGCTACGCTTGCATCGTATCTTCGCTTATTGCATAAAATATACAATGGCAACTGCATCCCGAGAAATGTATTCCGGTCATTGAAACATTCCCTGTTTGTTTATTCATTTCTGTTTACTCAACAGGATTGAATTGTTCCCAATATTATAGATGAATCGATTTAAAACCATATATTTGCCTAAAGTGAAAAAACATTAATGCAAGTACTTTTCTTCCCAGTATCTCAACTCGTCAGCGCAGCCAGATTGCTGGTATTCTAAGAAACTTGACTCATAAAGACTGACCTTAGACATTAACGGATGGCAAATAATCTACTGAAACATACCAATAATCTGTCAACAAACTTTTAAGTTTCAAATTTTCAAATTTTAGGTCAAATTTATTAGTCAACTTGTTGACAATCCTTTTTACTTATGGGAATTAGGGAACTTGGGAATAACGCTGGAATTTTTAGCGGATGAATTACGTTAGTCTGTTAAGACTTATGTAAGTTAGTTTATCTTACGGAAGTAAATAAAGATGTAAAATTACGTACGCCCGCGTAACCACAGATCAACCCGCCGTGGTCTGGGGGTAGATTTCGCTCCCGCATACCAGATTAGGCCTCCCTCTGTATCGGCTCAAGTCTAGGTTCGATCCCTCGGCAGGGAGCCCTTGAGTGCGTTACTTGCGCGATACAGCGACACAAAAATTTACATCACTGCTACAACTCTACACGATCACCCCCACACACGTGCACGCTATACGCTTACACATGGAAGTGGAAGGGTATTTTTTTCCCTTATCGAACTGAAAAAACTCTAATTTTCCGATAATAAATATATGGAGGGGTTGTATGCTTGATACACATATGCGTCTCAACAACTCAAATATATATGAATAGTTAGCTAGGTTAGTTAAGATAGGTCGCGAGTTTGCATGTAACAGGCAACAGCCAAGCCGAGGTGTGCCGTGCACTCTTGAGCTAGTTGCCCAAATAAAATCGGCTGAGTGCCTTAAGCGCTCGCCTTAGTAATTAGGTGAAGCTGTTAAGTCCTTCCTAGGTTAATAGCGTAGTCAGTTTGAAAAAATTATGCTATATATAGCTTATCTTTGAGTAAGATTTAATCTTTATTTGATTAGAATCAGTCGGCTCTATCAAAAGTTCTTGTAATTTTAAACACGACGAAACCTAAGCACGAAATAGGAGTAGATAAATAAATGGACTTGATATCTTCATGATTTATTCACTGTTTTGTTACCCAAGGTTCCACGCGAACGAAGTCTCAGGCACAGCTAGTAATATAATATAAATGATTAAGGTATGAGTATAATATAAAGTAAATACTCTAATTTTAACAAAAACATAAAATTAAACACAATATCGTTCGTCTATCAATTAACCAATTAAATATTAATAAACCTATTCATAAACACGCAATACGATACGATAATACAAAATAAAATAACGTGCATATGTTCGCGGTGAATTGATTGATTTACAAAATACATATTCTACAATTTACCGAAGCGAACCTGTAAAATATAGAAATCTCTCACACGACACGGCTCTGTAACACGCTCGTCACACTTTGACTTATTGATTTATGTAACCTTCCGCACCCATAAAACATGTCCGATTCAACCTCGCAATACAAACTCGAACCGGCCTATAAAATAAATACACAGACACCGTGAAATAGGTTACAGTTTAAACTATGTCATTTTTAGATACGCGTTATATCCAAATATCACATTAGATCACTATAAGGTTACCAACAAATATTAGCTTGAAGTATTATAATTAAACTTATATTAAAACAAAAAACTTTGCATAAATTTAAACTATGAATTCTAAAGTCAAGAAATAAATCATTGTATTTGTAATGTGATTGTTTGTTGAAACGCGTTTTCAACTATCACTTGGATTCCAAACTTATTTTACATTTCATATTCTATATATTAAAGATGATTATTGACTAATCATAATGATGTTGATAATAGTCAAAAAGTACGGCACGTTAGAATGTAATAATAGTGCGGGCACAGTACACATAACACCTACTATGGATTATGATTGGACCCGATTAGGCTTCCCACGGCAGCGGCTCAAGCCTAGGTTCGATCCTTCGGTAGGGAGCCCTTGAGTACGTTGCTTGCGCGATACGGTGACATACAAATATATATCACTGCTACAACACTACACGATCACGTCCACACACGTGCACGTTTACGTTTCCTTTTTTTCCCTTATCGAACTGAAAAACTCTCAATTTTCCCATAATAAATATATGGAGGAATTGTTGAGGCGTGTATGCTTGGTACACATATACGGTTCAATAACTCATACATATATGAATAGTTAGCTAGGTTAGCTAAGATAGGTCGCGATTTTGCATGCAACAGGCAACAGCCAAGCCGAGGTGTGCCGCGCACCCTTGAGCTGGTTGCCAAAATAAAATCGGCTGAGTGCCTTAAGCGCTCGCCTTAGTAGTCCGGTGAAGCTGTTAAGACCTTGCTGGGTCAATAGCGTAGTCATTTCGGGAAAAAAAATCCAACTATGGAAACTCCCTATAAACGTTCGGCACACTCACATAAACATGCGCATCGACACGATCCCTAAGCGAACCTCGTGGTGCTGTCCATAGAATTTCTTTCAAAACCTCACGTCGATGCGCGTGTTTGGGTGAGTGTGCTGTTTTCGAGCGTTTGTTCGTAGTTTCCGTACTGTGTCTTATTTATACTGTGGTGCGGGTAAGCGGTGTGTAGCGGCACGAGGTATCGGAAGCCTAGGATGTATTGGTTACCCGATGAGATCCGAGCATTACCGAGAAGCGCCGAATGTTGAATGCATATGTCGGCGAGGTACTGTAATTCCGTACCAATTCAGTCTTATGGTCGTCTCTCTATCTAACAGTCGTGTTTTATGCAACATTTCTATAAACTTACCTAATGGGGTGGACAGTAATTCAAAAGTATTGAAATATTTTGCTCGAAACCTCGCTCGCGTTTTTGTAGATTTGATCAATTTCTTTCTTCTGGATGTAATGTACTGTACGCCATTCTCTTTATCTCTGACAAAGTGTTTTTTTTTTTTTTTTTTTTTATTGAAGCACGACAAAGTGACTGCACTATACCTGATGGTAAGCATAGTACAATCCAAAAACAGTGGCGACCACCGAGAGACAGATCATCCATCGTCGGTCGCCGCTGTCATGCCGGCCATAATGACGAAAGTCACCTGGTACTGGATATGCACAGGCTGATCCCGAAACGCGACGCGCAAAAGCGAGTCACTATGACGGGCTTTTTCGCCATGTACATGGTGGTTGCGACCCAGTCGGGCTGTAAAACCCTACCACCCCGCTATCGCCATTGCCTCGTTCGTTGATCAGCAGGGCGCACCACGTGCAGGTGAGGTTGGCTTGGGTGTCTTAAGTGTTAAGATGTTACTCGACACCCCTCACACCCCAAAATACGATTAATATCGTATAATTCGTATAATTCGTATGTATGTAAAATACGATTAATATCGGTTGAACAGTTGAAACGTGAAAGCCAAACAAAGGCAACTAGTACATCTATGAAATTAGTTTGGATTAAACAATAGCAAAATCAAGGGCATAATTTGTTTTCATACAGAATAAAAATCTTAACAACAAAACCTGTGTTTTCTATTATCAAGAAATATATAGTTATTCTGATATCTCAGTCTCGCACATGTCACACGCCAAACGGCAGATTTATGTTCCAACCCTTTGCCATAAAATCTGTAGATATTCCCCGGCTCACAGAACTGCCTGCCTCTCATAAAATAGCTAAAGCTCGTCGGTATCAAATAGGGATCGAATAGAATCGTACACGAAAGCTGTTACGGCTCATTTTCAGCTTTGCTGACCGACAGCTGATATAGTTCATAAGAAAAAGAATTTCTTTAGCACATATACGTAACAGACTACACTCAATGACAAGTACAGAATAATAAAAGAAGAAACTAGATTAAAATCGATTAAATATACTAAACAAAATAAATAACATAATCTAGGGCAGGTTTTGGCGGGAGCTTTTTTTTATCATAGGAGCCAAACGAACTGATGGGTCACCTGATGTTAAGTGCTCACCACCGTCCATAGATACTTGCAACACCAGGGGAGTCGCAAGTGCGTTGCCAACCTGTATTTGGGAGGAGGGTGGGGGAGGGGCAGGAAGGAAAGGAGGAAGGGGAAAGGGAGGGTAGTGGGTCTCCGGTTATCTCACTGACCGAACGAAACGCAACAATGCAAGCACTGTTACTTCACGTTTTCTGTGAGAGGGTGGTGCTTCCCCGGACGAGCCGACCCATTCGTGCTGAAAACAATAATAGCTTCAGCTTGGCTCTACCACTACCTAAGCTTAGTAGCTTAGTAGAGCTTAGTTTATCATGTGACCAAGTGATCTTTATACTTTATTCACAATCTTGTGATATTTGACTGTATATTTTGTAATTTTACATAATATAATTTGTTTATTGTGCACTACTGAAGTGGATAGAAAATAATAACACGAAGCATGAATTCTGAGATGCCGCAAAAACTTCATAGAAAGTTTTAACAACCATCTTGTCAGAACATGGAAAATGACACAAGACACTTGTAATATCACTATCTACTTGATAATTACCAGTCATAATCTAGAAGATTGGTTGCTAAATATAAATTAAAAAATAAAATAAATATATAACAGAACCGACAAACATAAACAATATAGGAAAAAATGAAATACATAAGATCTATTTAGAATTATAAAAGGAATATATTAAGAGGTTGGAGAAAATACAATTCACTTGAATTTTAGAAGTAACTTAAGAAAATTAGTACTGATTATTAGTTGTTACTATGGATATATAACTTGAGTATGGTGAAAAAAAATTATAACGTAGAAACTTCAAAATATCGTAAATGTTTCATTTGCTTCGAGTGAAATATATTCGATATTGATTGCGAAATCGATTTTCTTGATAAAATCTGGTACAATCGTCGTATGTTATATATATATTTTTTATACCAGTTGCCTGCCTCTGCTTCGCAGGGCTGTACTAATGAAGATAATGAGACCAAATATTGACGGTATAATGTGATGTCTTCTATCACGTTCACTCACTACATTTTTATATGGAGATATTTCAATATATACATTTTTATTTTCTGCACGACTTTTTATTCATACAAAGTTTGTCTTAATAATTATATACATAATAAAGTAAAAGAAATCAAAATTGTGGGTGTGGCGTCAGCCTGATGTGGTGCACTTACATAAAATCGGCAATTAATTTTTATTAATATGAGATCTGTATGTCAAAATTTGCCCAATTTTGAGCATGCATTGAGTCTATCTGATGTTAAGTAATTACTGCGATCTATAACGTTATGTAAAGTTCATAAAGAAGACAGTTTCAAGGCAAACTAAAAATAACTAAAATTAATAGATTAATACTTCTATAGACTGCATTAGAACGATTTGTTTATCTGTTTGTATGGTCAAATATAGCGCGAGCTCTCAATTTTTACAGCGAAATCGATTACGCAGTGCTGCTTCTATACTAATAATACCTTGCATACTTTCCACTAACATCTAATAAATTATTAATTTAAACCATTATTTTGTTACAGGTAATGACGAAACCACATTAAACATATTCTGATTGGCAGTTAGCTTTTAGTATAGACCATATTCACACGCAGTCAACCGTTCGCCGCTACTCAACTTACGAAAACACAGTTAAGTACCATTAATGAGAACTTCTATATCTTCTTAATACCTAACCCTAAATTTGACTCCGAAAAAGTATTTATGAAAATTAAGCCTACTATAAACTTCGTTCGGAAAACTTGTGGCCATGTACAAATTTAATTATATGTATTATATATGTATATGTATGTAGTAAATACACGAAGAATACAATAGTAAAATATATCTAGTTAGAAATAATTAAAACATTAAGCTAAATAAAAGAAACTAAACGTTACAAGATATTAAAATTAACCCACGTTGTTGCTACAGTAGCGCATAATTCAGCATGTAGTACAATTTTTTTTTTTTTATTGAGGGAAATATCCTACTTGGGATACGCCTCACGTTGTCGGGGGACAACGTGGGGTTATGTCAGACTCCTACCGACTAAAAACCCCTCTGCCGCTCAGCGCGTAAGTGTGGACCAGGATGCGGGTGCACGACTAGCATTCCTCCACTATCGTGGCCACGCGCTTGGGTACCCGCAAGATAGTAGTACGGGACCCTCTCGGGAAGAGAGATGTCTCCCCCCAGACTTCTCTGTTGAAGCGGCGGCTGAGACCATGCTTCACCTTCTCTTCACAGTGACGGACGCCCCCGCATCTGCCGCCAGAAGGCGTGTTATGGAGGCATTAGGTGAAAATGGCCGCCTCCCCTCCTTCGACGCCCTGTTCTCCTACGGCGTGCCACAGGAGCCTCAGGGTTCATTTCCCGCTCTCATTCGGCCACCTTCTTCTGCCGAAAGATCTCTTCGCAAAAGGCGACAGCACGCCATGATCTCTCACTGTCGACCATGTAGTACCACTATTGCAAGTAACCCCAACACTGAATTTGCCACTTAGCCGTTATACAAAAAAAGCAACTCGATCCTTGCAATTCACCGTTTCCATACATAATATTTGCAACAAAACAACGTATCGTTGCCCATTTCCCGACCTCCCATTGACATTCAGAAGCGGTAACCTCATAATCGGTTATCGATATCTCTGCCCCATCGGTATTGTTATATCCAAACGATTATATCCCATGGTAATATTCAGGGTCTGATCGAGTTATGCCCTCGATTATTTCTACTGCAATCTTATATGAGCCATATGTAATTTTTTAGCACGTCCTTAAATAATTCGATCATTTGGCAAACATTTGTTAAGCTTGAATCTGCTTAGATTTATTTAACTGTTGGTATATTTTAATGAACATCTTTCTCAATATTTTCGTCATACTTCAATAGGGAGTACCAATGTAAATGTAAAATGTGGGTGTATCAATTTTCAATACGAACAAAGATCCTGGGAACGGTTATAGTTTGTCATTTCTTAACGTTACTATATAATATGGTCTGTGCCAAGCCGTTTTTGCCTGACACGTTCTTCAGGCTATTTGACATTATGAAAAAAAAATGTTTTTTTTTTTTTTTTTTTCGAACTGTCTACTCTATTGACCTAACGAGCTTTCATAGCTTTACCAGAATAAATCACATTTTTTTTGAATAATATTATGTTACAACATCATACATAACATGACATAAGCAATTCTTTCGTTTTAAATATTTATAAAATATTTGTACCTCATGTGGCCTAAAGAACAAGTTTAATGTGTACTACCAGGGGAAAACGACTCACGGGACATTTTAAGGAACGACTAGCTTCTAACGACTATATATGTATATAAATTCTACGTTCTTCGCCAAACTTTTTGACCGCTGTGAATATAGTTGCGTAGGGCTCAAATTTGTGTATAAGTACGTATTATATTATATGTGTAACACCAAGATAACTTAAGGACTAGTAAATGTCAATTTTAGATTTCTATAATAATATGTGGCCTATAATAATAGGTCTTTACCTATGAAATTGCCGTTCTGCAGTACTGACCATTTCAAATCAAAATAATTTTTGTTTGGCTAAGGATTCTAATTTCTGATTAATTTTATTTTAAAAACATGGAATTTTTTTCCAAACGTAGACATTTGTTTGTTGATTAGTGTTACATTTTCATCACATTTCGATCTTTTTTGTCATCATGGATACGTTAAAAATTCGAGTAATTATGGAATATGAGTACCGTTATGGCGATAACGTGGCACAAGCGGCACGCAACATCAACGACGTTTACAGAGCTAACACTACAAACCAATGCACCACATGTTATTGGTTTGCTCGCTTCCGTTCTAGGAATTTCGATCTGAAAAATGAACCTCGACGTCGTCCGAAGACTTTGGTCGACAATGACGAATTAAAGACGATTGTGGAAGCCGATGATACACAATCTTCGGCTGAATTAGCAGCAGCTTTCGACGTTAGCAAGTTAAAACAATATTGGTTCATTTGCGTCAAATTGGCAAGGTAAGAAAGCTTGACAAATGGGTGCCCCATGAACTCAATGATCGCCAGCTCGAAGTACGTGTTGAGACGTGCCTTGCACTGCTCAACAGACAAACAAATGAAGGAATTTTGAACCGCATTGTTACCTGCTATAAAAAATGGATTCTGTTTGATAACCGCAAGCGCTCAGCAAGTTGGTTGGATCCTGGTTCAGCACCTAAACAATGCCCTAAACGAAAACTTACCCCTATAATAGTGATGATCACTGTTTGGTGGTCTAGCGCCGGTGTGATTCATCACAGCTTCTTACCAAACGGGATGAGCATTACTGCAGATGTATACTGTGAAGAACTGAACACAATGATGGAGAAGCTGCCACATCTCCAACCAACATTGGTCAATCGTTCGTCTCTGCTGCTCATACATGACAAAGCGCGACCTCATACTGAACAGCAGACGGTCTCCAAGTTGCAAGAGCTGGGGTTGGAAGTTCTCCGTCATCCGCCCTACTCACCAGACCTTGCGCCTACAGACTACTACTTTTTCCAGAATTTGGATAACTCTTTGGCGGGAAAAAAAAATCAATACCCGAGAGGCAGTACAAAATGCCTTTGAAGAATTTGTTGCCTCCCGTACAGCTGATTTCTTTAGGAAGGGTATCAATAAACTGCCACTGCGTTGGCAAAGATGCATTGATTGCATGGGTGATTACTTCGATTAATACAGATAAAAAATACATGAAAAAAATTCGTTTAAATCTTTTTAATCTTTTTCATACAAAACGCCAATTTCATAGGTAAAGACCTAATATCTAAACCTGATCTTTGTCCCACTAAAAAATATATAAATTACGATAGTGATTGAATGGTACAGAAATTGATTTATAATATTAGTAACGATGCTGATATCTATTGTTTTACTCAAATCATTTGCTTCGTTTACGACAAATTTTAAGTCCCGTGAAATGTACTAAATAAATCTGCCGTAAATTCAAAGCTATCCATCAATTACTGTACGGTAATTAGATTCCAAGGTGAATTAAGTAGGTAAAGGATCAATTACACTTTTGAATTGGAAAAAGTCTTCCATTGAAACACGGCAAATAAAAATGATACAAAATATAATTAATTTTAAATTAATGCAATGCAAAACCTGAATAAGCATGGTGGAAAAAAGCGATGCAACCACAACCGAAATTCAAAATTTAATCTTTTGCATAAGACATATTGCGAACATATTTAGTTCGATCCTGTGGCGAAAATGTTAAAGACATCTTATCTGTAAATAAAAAAATTTAAGATTTAAAAATTTAACAGGCGAGTACTATCAGAGAGAGAATTGTATAGATTCGATTTTTGTCTTTCAATGCAATTCAAAATTAAACAAAATCCAATAACGTCACTCCGTGTAATAATGTAAAAGCATCAAGAGAATAGCTCTCAAGAGTCACAGCTCCGAACACTGTACGTAAAAAATGCAATTTCGTGCGCGACAGATGGACTGATTTACGACATTCCTCTCTAGTAGAGTCTTTGTAAGTTAAACAACAAAGCATCCTCTGTTGAAGGGTAAATCTTTGTTTTGTAAATAAAATATCACAAGACTCGACTATCTTCTGTAATGTAGTCGACTTTTTATACAATCGTTACACAAGAACATATTTGAGTGTATATTTATGGTAGAGTACATTAAATACATACGAGATACATTATAATTAATTAAAACCGCTAATTCTGCTCAAGTGCTCGTCGAAATATTTGAAAGTAAAGCAAGACTACTGTTCTGTTTCGACCGGACTGACGTAGGTAGATACGAATACGGAACTTTTGGTGACGAGACATTTCGTAATGTATCCATTGAATGGTGATAGAGTTTTTTATATAAGCCTGGCTGCCTAGCTATAATTCTCAAGGCCAAACACGTCTAGGTGTTTCAGTAGCTGCACTATGACAACCAGCCCCATTCTAGATTTAGCGTGTTTACCATCTTAGACCACAGTGTCATCTACATGCTAAAGTAAGAAATACTAGAAATGCTAAAGTATATAATAAGAACTAATTTCCTGCTCTTTCCATCGCAGTATCTGGGATCTCCTTCGCAGGGCTCATTACACGGCTCCCGATAGTTTTAATCTTAGGCTAGGCTATTTACAATTCACATTAGAAGTGTTGACGGTCAAAGGACGAGTGATACGAGGTGTACACTAATTCGGATCAGCAATAAACCTGAGGCACAGAGGTTAAGTTATCGTTCAATAATGCTCACTTCATTTGATAGGTAGGCAAGACATTGCAAACGTGCCGAACTTAATAGCACCTACAAAACATTAGGACCACAATATCTATCTATGGGTCTATCTATCTATCATAATCTATATATGGGTGATAAACCATATCCATGGTGGTATACTCATCATAGTTTTATTTAATCCTATGATTGAACAGAGTATCCATCTTTGATTTATGTTGATTGATTGATTACTCTATTTCTTGCTGTGAGGTGGAACAGTGTAGCGGCCAAAAATGTGTAACTTTTTAGCACCACCCGGGGAACGTGTACAGGGGAGTGAGAGGTACACTTTTTGCGAACGCGAATAACACCAGGACAATCATAGAGATTCTCCTTTAGTTGACCAGAGAGATAGCCCAGTGTGTATAAGTAGCTAGCAAATTCTTGCCGCCTAGCGTCACGTCAACAACTACCGATGGATTGTAAATAACTTAGTGGGCAGAGCGGTCACTTTTATTGCTATAGTAACAAAAAAATAAATAAAAAATAAAAGTCTAACAATATTAGTAAATGAAATCATAATAAACCATACTCACGCTTAATGAGCTTGTAATTAAGTAGGACATTAAGCAGAAGTTGCGGCGAAATAAAGGTTAGAGCATATAATGTGCTGCCATATTAATCACACTTATGTATAATTTCAAACATAAAAAGTACATACATGGAGTTGAACTTTATTTTATTTTTTTATTTTTTTTATTATTCTTGCTTTCTATTATATTTATGAAAAGCTTAATATAATAATTATACTAACTTATACTGTTACTGGTTATCCTAGCTAACCACCATATTCATTTTGACAAAAACCCTACTTGCAGATATATAAATGTTTACAGTACTATCTATATATCTCGTATTTAAAAAGAGCTAGAAGCAAATATAAGAGGTTATTTTTAACCTATAAAAGGGTTGTATAGCTTAAATAGTACATATAAAAGAATCCGCAACTATTCGTGATAAAAATGGTTGTTCCTATTAGAAACAAAATTATTTTTAAGAGAAGTCGCGAGTAGAGGCTGGTGAAAAATACAGATCGATATATAGATATGAATATTGCAACTTATTGCAAAAAGTAATTATTGTGTAATGTGGAAACAGTGGTAACCCTATTTCACAAAACAGTGACTTCATTTTCTGTTATTTTCTGCCTATTTCTTTATCTGACTGTTAATTACATGACGAGTGTGTGTCTGTCATATTTTTATTTAGGTACTTCTATTTCATCGTGACATGCAAAAGGACTTTAATAATCATAGTGTTATAGTGACAAGATTGGTTTTCTCATATCTAATCTTCTGAATTCTTGCCTAATCTAAAGACATAGCAATAGTTTACAGAAGAATAATTATTAACAAATCTTGAAATAATCCAGTTTGAAACCTGAGACACAGAATTAAGTATTGATGAAAGGCTCCCGTTACTAAATTCCATTTCATATATACCTCTTCATTCGTATACCATGAGAATTGGGTCACAGCTGTTCATTTGAACATTTTATATATGTCGCTTGGCTGAGCATAAAATTGCCACTAAAATACGTACCGCAACCGCTGCCTGGTGCAGTAACAACCCTTCAGAGAATAAAAATAGGGAAAGTAAAACGTACGTTGTAAATAATGTTACGGATTTTATTCCTTCTTTTCATATTTGCTTCGGATTCGGGTCGACTATTATCCTTTTTGATGACATTTTGTATAGATTGCAAAATTTTGTGAAATATGAACAAAGGTGATCGTAGAGAAATTATGGAGAAATATATCTTTACTAAATGACCCACGCTACTTCGTTTGCGTGAAATCTGTTCTAATTGTATTTCCAAACTCGAAAAATCTTAAAAAACCTAGAACCCGATTACAGCAATCCCAATCGTTTCTAATTGTAAAACTAAATAATTCAGGGACGCACTCAAACACATACCTATTTGGTTTAGTGAATGACTTACGCATGTGTGGAAGAGAATTCGATGAGGTGGACGTAGCGCCATCCGTTAATCACTAACACCATAATTTCATTTTGTTTGAAATACGAACGACCGTTGAACCATTTGTATATTGTTCATACGAAAATACTAAACTCACAAATAAACAATAGGAGAGTGAAGCTAGGAGCGTTTAAATTAGGGGTTCAAGATATTTTTGATGGCAAATAAAAAATATACAAATAAGAAAAACAATTTAAAAAACATCTTGATAGAGACACCCAATCACCTCTGGATTTAAAATACACTTTACGACCTATTCTCATACCTACCATATACAATAGAGACATTTACAATTTCATAAACATCGGTCGAGCTGTTTCGGAGAAGTTCGACCACAAACACCGTGACATGTGATTTTTATATATTAAATTAGTACATAATGGTTTTATATAAAGTATATTTTCAAAAAAAAATTAACCGACTTCAATATCAATCAAAAACCCATAAGGCATTAAAAAGCGGAAAATAAATAGTTTATCAAATTAACCAAATTTAATAAAACATATGAATATGTGTGCTACCTAGAGATATATTGGGAGTCGGTGCCAAACGAAGTTTCATATTTGTTCCAGGTAGAAAAGTATATTATATAATACAAATATACTTTGCGAGACGTGGGAGTGGACTTAAACTTTGTACCTATTTACATGATATGATTTGAAAATGCACCACATGATTAGCACCAGCTTTCATATAAAAAAAGAATCATCAAAGTAGGTTCATCTAGTCCAAAGTTATGAGGTAACAAACATTAAAAAAAAATACAAAAATAAATTGAACCGACTTCAATATCAAAATCTTATAAAACAGTGAAAAGTGAAATATAACTATACTATTAAATTAACCAAATTAAAAAATATGAATATTTGCGCTACCTAGAGATATATCGAAAGTCGGTGTCAACCTGTTAAAAAGAAAGAATAGATGATAGCATTAGTCAACTGAATATTAGAAACAGTGACATTGGCAAATGTGAAAATATTATTTAGGATAATGATGTAAGAACTGTAAATACGGTTTGTATTAGATGTCAAGGGAAAAATAATTATAACTGAAAATTTAATAGTGGATAAAAAAACGAATCATTATAGCAAGGACCGAGTAAATGATACTCGAAAGTCATGTAAATGTATTTATAAGAAATAAACATCAAATAGGTAATGAGGTTAATTCCACAAGTTAATGAGGTCTCAAAATATTTATCTTTTGATGTGTCTAAGGTAAATAAAAGAGCGCTTTAAATAATAAAGCATTTATGTACAAATATATATAAAGCAACAGCTTTACGATTACTATTAATTACAAAATTTTTTGTAATGCGTATTCGGTCATTCTGTTAGTAAATAACATTTATTTATTTTTTCTCTTTTTACACGAAAAGGTAGGCAAAACTGTATAGATATAGATAGTTGTACCATTGGTACAAAGTTATTGTTATACAAAGAGGGAAGAATGGGAGGGAGGTCACCTCCCGAACGTTTAAAAAGTCGTCAGGCGCTGTGCGACCAGATTGTTATTGATATACAGGACGACAAATTCATGGCGACAGATGGACACTACAGCCCCTAGCCATTTGCGATCTACTTTGTTACTGAAAACTCTTAAAATAAATTTCCTTCTGTAGTACCATTAGTATCTGGAGTTTTTAGCCGGATATAGGTCTGTCATATAGTGGAATTAATATTTCTAGTTCTGACTCTATATATTGTAATATTGTTGATATTTTACGTGATATAGTTCGGGTATTGTGCACGAGTAAAGTGAATGGGAAATAATACCACGGAGCATGACTTAGGAAATGCCACAAAAACTGCCTGGAAAATTCTAAGAAGGAGGACTTTGTTTAGAACCTTAACATTACCACAAGAGGGTTGTAATCTTGTAAGACCTACTCGACAATGACAGCAATATTCTAGAAGGATGGTTGCCAAAAATAAAAGAAAAACATAGTATTTAAAAACAAAGAAACTACGACACCCTTTGTGGATCATTTTATATACCTCCCTTTATCTTCGTTTAAAATAATTTTATCGTATTTAGCTCACAAATGCAGTGAAGTTTTTTTTTCGAATTGACTACGCTATTGGCCTAGTAAGGCCTTAACAGCTTCACCCGACTATTAAATACAGTGAAAATTTAGCGAGAACCTAGCTATTTTAGGTATGTTATATTGTACTGTTAGGCACCGAATTTTTATTATTTTTTATATACATCTGGTACACGCATGTGATCGATATAACAATAGTTTTATGCTCATTGATAAAATTTGGTCAACTATAAATTTACCTGGCTTTAGGAGAGATCAAACTCGTGATTGTGGTATAAGTAAAATGCATTTAATTTACCTGATTTTAATAAAACACCTAGTGCAGTTCAAACAGAAATAAACAGAAACATTTGTAGTATACGCAAAGATCTGGTGTACAGGGAAGTGCAGGTAATTCGTTAAAACTGTCGGCACGTAGTGATTGCGCCCCGGAGTATTGTGACCGTCTCACAGCTTTATTACGATGCAACTGCAAGATCACTGCTAAGTGGCCTCTGTAGAATGCACTCTTAATGAGAAATGCCTGGAAACCATAAATTGTTTTGAGACTTATTATTGTTTTTTATGCGTTAATTATTAAAATAAATGATTGCATTTTTAATAAATATTTGCAATTATTAACTTGACTAATATGTTGGAGTTCGGTAATTCGGTCTTAGAGTTATATCATTTTGTAGTCATCATAAGCCTTATGCATCTTTGCACATTTTGGAGCACTTACGCTAGTAGCTGAATAAGCCGATACGAAATCCAGAGCAGCGATGGCACGTTTGGAAAACGCAGGGTTTAGAATTCGTAGAAGGCGCTAAGTTGATTGCTTTACGGTGTTTATGGTCTACAAAAATTGCTTTCCACTCTTAAAATATGAGTTAGATATGCTTAGACTAGCAAAAAATGTCAGTAATAATTTCCCGTTACTTTATCTTTAGATTTCTTCCAATCATCCAACCGAGTATTTATTTCAATCATCAAATTTTAATCGTATTTATTTCAGAAGCCATAATGCGCCACGCATTTTGGTCACACTGACCATCCTATGCGAGCTAATGATATTCTACTTATTTCCATGCTCGTTAATAGTTTAAGAATGCCAGGTATGACAACTCAGGCAGCATCAGTACTGTTAGTACTTACATTATTAAGCAATAGTTTTCTATCTGCTGAGTTAAAATCTAAAGTTGAGAAAAAGTATTGGATAAAATAATATAGGCCGGAAAGTAACGAATAAATAAAGTTTCTAGATTCTTTTAGGAATTTTTAGAAACGAATATAATTATGTTTTTTTTTATTATGGTTATCGAAAATATACTTACATTATTATTTTTACAACAAACAACATCGTAATTTACTTGTAATCATTCAACCTTGTTTATAATTGGGTAATTACTGGAATTATTCACAATAACAGACGATGTTTTGCAAATTATGTTATCTGTAAAGACCTTTCGTATCTTAATGTACTCATATTTATGACAATGATGCTTGTTGATGGGAATCACCTCTTTTCCAATTTACTTAATCAGGACAATTTAATTAATCACAGCAGTCCATGAATTGATACATCAACGATTCATAATAAAACCCTCAATACTGTTATGAGAGATGTATTATAGTTTCTAATAACGGATATTCTGGTAAATTTACTGAATGTAAGTGTAGTATCGTTTTATCTCTTCCATCTTAAATGCCTCCATACCATCATGAAGATTGTTCGATAAAGTGCGAGATACCGAAGTTTTGCGACTTGCTAGTGTTGGTAGCATTGAGTCTCATTTAATGCGTCGAAAGCTTCGGTGGTTCGGTCACGTATCTCGTATGGCAGAGAAAGAGTGTGGCAAAGCGCATTTTCTATTCTAAACTGGAGGAGAGCAAGCGGAATCAGGGTGTTTCGTTCCTTCGATACAAAGATGTCCAATAGCGACGCATGAAGAGTTGCAGCATAGAGTTCTCTCATTGGGGACGTCTGGAGAACGGCGGTCAGAATGGACTAGGATGGTGAACAGCCAAGTATGCGAGATGATATCAGACGTGACCAGTTAAAGGCTCGCCTACCTGCTGCCATAACATGTCATTATGAGAACGGCATGCTCACGTGCCCTCAATGTGCACAGAGTTTCGCCGCGAAACTAGGCTACATAAGCCATCTTCGAGTGCACCAGCGCCATTTCTCTTATTAGGGGTTAAAGTGGTCGCCATAGACGAAATCGGTTGGAACAATTATCATCACGTCACCAATCATTTACGATTCGATTGCTGTAAAAAGACGACAGCGTAGTGAGTTTGATTAATGTTTTGACTGATACGTATTAAAATTTTCTGCCACACTGAAAAGTTGCAAGCGTGACCATGACAACATACTGTCAATAACATAATAAAAAACACTAGTAATCGTTTTGATTGAATCAGCATCCCATCCACACTAATATTTGAAATAATTTACGGCACTAACAGGTTACATTTCGTACATACATATATTTCGTAGAAAATTAAGAAAATCGATTAATAAATAGATAACAATAACATACTGAACGGTTATAATGCAAGCAAAAACACTACACAAATTTATGGTACATTAAAAAAAAAAGGATTAAATATAATGAAGTTGTTTAGACTTTATAAATATTCTGACCCTTCGTTTTATTACATTTCGATAAGAATTTATCTTTGTTTTTCCTTAAGATATACTTAATTATGATGAATATGTAGCGTAAATCTGAATGAATGTTTATAATGTACTCGTAACCTATTCTATCAACATTAATTATTCTGAAGATGATTAGAAATTAAATACTGATTATAGGTCATAATCTTTGAGACCTTTATTTGATAAAGGGAAGCATACAGTAATTATGAATGATGTGTGTGCAAACAGGAAAAGGAGAAGGAACTTTTAATACTGAATCATGATTTCGGTGAAGGGAAACACTGTGATGAAACTGTAACATGTTTGTAGTGTTTTTTTTTAATTTCGTCAGCTTATTACCCTCAAACTGAAAATTTTCCGGAAACACATGTAGATTTGTTTTTGCACTTGTATTTGGTGCAAGTCCGTCTTTAAGTTTGGCGTGTTCATTGTCCTACATCACAGCGTCATTTAACATTATATTAGATTATGTTCAAACGCTTGAAACCTATAAAATACAAATTTATCTGGCCAGTTGCTGTGGCTTAGTTATTACTGTTAAATTTAAATTATGATAAAGGTTTTGTAAATGTTATAATCTATAACAGTTGGTCCTTCACACATAAATGCCAACTGTCTTTATGATCGGTTGAGTAATTCCAAAATCCATCGTGGACAAACATCATGACACCAGATTTTTATATATTTAGATATTTATTTATGGATTTTTTTTATTTATTTTTATTTTAACGTTGTATTGGAAGTTAAGATTATAGAAGTATATTTTAAGAAGCTGTGAAAACCCTAGAACGTGTTATAATACGCTGTTGTGTTACTAAAACAGTTGAGAGCCAGCTTGATACATATCTTCATCTTTCATTAAGCAAGCTGAAGTCACCACGGTCGCTTAACAAAGCGTCTATAGTTGGTGAGTTTGCAAACAATCACGCAGCATTCCGAGCGATTGTGTTTCCAACTCATTAAGGTAGTTATACCCGGTTGAGGCCATTAGCCGTCGACTGACGCACGAAGGATCATTTATCCCTTCCTGATAATGGACCTGGTGGAACATTGCACAAACTACTAATGGTTACGTTTGGAACAGGTCATAGTTGTGTAACTTACTTTTTTCTTGTAATATGTGTATAAAGTTAAATAGGACTGATGATTGTAATATCTATACATTAAACTAATAAAACGTATTAAACTGGTAAAATAAAAAAATAAAAAAATTACACTATTGGAATAAGAATCCTTCACACGGCTTGAGATAGGAATTGTTGACTGGTAGAAATTGTCACGTAAAAAATAAATGTTATATTCTCTCCATGCGATGTTCTCTATCTCTCTCTCTCTTTCTATTGTATACGAGTATTTAGTTGCATATGAGTAATGAAATTCGAACAGACGAGACGAAATTTCATCTGATTTTTTTTTAGTATCTTTTTATGATTAACTATTTTATATGTAACTCTTTATAAATGGGTATTTTTCATAAACTATTAAGGAAAATTTGGTGATTTATCTCGTTACTTTACGTTATTTGCATTGAAAAAATGGTAGAAAATATTACAATACAGTTTAAGCAGGAGGAGAGAGGCAGAGACAAAATCACAAGGAAGAGGTATAACGCTTTTTCTTTGTGTGACGAAAAATATAAAACCACCGAAACCATCATATCGAATTACACTTGTAGAAGAAAAAACTTAAGGAACTTTGTTCCTTTCTAACAAAGGTCCCCGGACAGCACGTTTTTTTTTACCTTTACGTATACCTATGAGGTATACGGAATACAATACATAGATATACAATAAGTAATACGTGGAGCAAGTTATATAGCTAAAAGGAATCTAAGTCGACGCAAAACGACTATTTATTTAATTTTGATACAATATTTTACACAGGCTTTTATTACCCATTACATATTAACCGATATAAGACAACAAGCAATCCATTTACAGTGGTAATTACTATAAAATCAGTAGTATAATACCTGTATATTACTTTTATATTTGAAACATTTTATCGTTTTAAACAATACAGCAAATTAAAAATGTTAAATAACCCATGTGATACATAAATGTTAATCGAGTTAAGTTATTTCGTCGTCACAATGCTCAATTACGGTGTCCAATTTGACAGAAAGAGCGTTATATTTTTATTAAATGGATAAATTTGTTACTGTGATATAATATAAATCTTTAAAAAAATTTCTCATTATCTCACAAATACCTTACAAGTATTACCCTGCTTCTAACCTACCTCGCATACTTAATAGTATATTGTCCTTTCAACAAGTCTTTTAAAACCATTACTGCGAAATAAAATAACAAACACCTTGACTAGTAAACGGAAAGAGAGAAAAAAGTATTCGAGTCGCGTTTAAATGTTGTTCCAACATCAAAACGTTAGGTGTCCCTCCGCCACTGAGTGCACAATAGGGGAGTTCGCGCCCTCCGACAGGACTAAGTACACGTCTACGTATTCAGAAGCCCTCAGGGGTCGCCTTTGTTACCTCACCTTTATTGTTTCGCAGGCGAGGTTCTGTGATAGCTCGAATACTTCTCCGTCTCTTAGGTGTCCCTTTAAAATTAAAAAAAAATATTATTCGAAGTTGAAAACGTGACTTATGGAGAAACATTTTTTACCTAGACAGTGTCCGAGATTTTGTTCTCTTGAATATGATTTACAGTGTCGTGGGAACTAGGTTTGTTAGTAACTGTAGGCTGTATTTTATTTTTTTTATTTACAACTCTATTATAGCTGGTACTTATTACGATATATTGAATACTAGCCTCTGCCCGCGACTTCATTCGCGTGGAATAGTTACTTTGGGCTAACGTTAACACGCAGCGGAAACTCTCAAAAGGAAAAGAAACCCCGATTTTTAAACATTCTTCATTGGTGCTCCGCTCCTATTGGTCTTAGCGTGATGATATATAGCCTATAATCATCCTCCATAAACGAGTTATATAACATTGAAGGTTCTCTTTCTTTTTTTTTTTTTTGAATTGAATATGCTATTGGCTTTGCTAGGCCTTCATAGCTTCACCGGACTAACATTGAAAGACTTTTTTAAATCGGACCAGTAGTTCCTGAGATTACCCCCTACAACGTCACAAACTCACAAACTTTACCTCTTTATAATATTAGTATGGATTATTTCTAGGTCTGAAACATCAGTAATGCCGTCTAAGTTCGTAAAAACAATTGTAACGGGTAATGTGTTTTAAATGTATGTATGTTAAAGAGATAAATCTGATCGTGTTTCTTGCCGGTTCTTCTCGTTAAATAGGTTGTTTTCCGAATCGGTGGTAGTTTTGATGTTCATAAGCGCCTTCTTAGGGCCTAAATTGAATACATTTTTGATTTAGGTTCTACTGTACTAAGTCGTCAGCTATATGTGAAGCTTTTTGTCAGTATGTAGGCAACCAAATATCTCCGAGAATCTGGCTCACACATACGCAGCCATACACACTTACTCATAATAGAAGCAGCAATTCTTTTTGGTGCGACAATAGCAGAATTGTTACATACTTTGTTTCTAACGTATGTCATTAGTAGTCGTTTTTTTTTATTTGAAATATTTATTACATTTTTTTTCACTTGCGTGTTATATAATTCAGTTATTAATTAGATACTTGATATTTACTTTATATACAAAAGTTTGGGTTAGCCATATAATAATTAAAAATGTTTTTCTATACTGAAATCATTGTTGGCGAAATTAACATTATACTTGTCTTTTCTTTTAGTGTATAGGCGTAGATTTCTTTGAAATAAATAAATACTTAATTCGCAAAACTTCTTACTGATATTATCCGATTCAATTCAATCCAGAGACGCTTTCACCCGAATAAATTAATTTATTGCTTAGTAGATTCGTAACTACATTACAGTTACAATAGAAGCTTCTTTATTCTGCTATTACGTAACTTATTTATTTATCATTTGAATATAATTTATATGCGAGTTAAAACTTTCATTTACATGTAACTAACTATAGGGAAAATATTAGCGATTCTGATACTTGATAAAATAGATGTTAACGAATCATTTTTTACTGCATTTATTTCAAAACTCATGATGGATACCGATGGAACTTTCTCATGTAGGTTGTACTACAACCCTTAACTTCACATAGAAGTATATTACGTACCTACTGCACGTGAGAGAAGCTGGGTGAGGCACTAGTAAAATACAATACAATTCGATGATTTCAGATTTTTGTTTATGAATATATATATATAATAGAAAGCAAACGAACAGACGGGTCATCTGATGTAAATTGATCACCATCGTCCATAAGCACTTGCAACACCAGCGGAGTCGTAAGTGCATTGCCATCCTGTGTTTGGGGGAAGGGGTAAGTGAGAAGGATGGAGGGAGGGGCGAGGGGAGGGGAGTTGGGCCTCCGACGCTCTCACTGATCGGACGAAACGCAACTATCACCACCCATAAAAGGAGATCCTATTATAGAAGTAGTAATGATACAAGAAGAAAACATGATATTTCCTAATACTCACCTAACTACCTTTATCCAAGCATCTATAGGCGTGTTCTGGCACTTGAGAGTCCTATGCCTTTGAGATAGTGCCTTACTTTTTTAGACATGTCCTCGTTTCAAACCAGGTGAGATTATAGTCAGACCTTAGTTTTATAATAAAATTGTTGTTTCCACGCCATTTCTTCTGCATATTAAGGATGAAAATTAACCGGTGTATTTATCCAGATGCCAGGGTAAAACTATGCGAAATTTAGTTGCTAATTCAATTCAAAACTGTACTCAACTGTATTGTGACTGTACGTAATCTGTCTAAAGGTTAAATCAAAGACACTCGCATTTATAAAAATAGTCTATGTTCGTTGATAAGTCAAAATAAACCTGTATGTTAAAATTATTGTTATGGACTCTATTTACTATCGAACGGGGATTAATACGGCTTTTATATGTTCATTTTAATTTGGTAGTGCGCAGTCGGTAAGCCCGATGCTATCAAACTATATGGTCAATAAAGGTAATACCTTTTAAGGGTTCCGCAGCGAGGTTTATTTATATAATGTCGTAACAATACTTATTAATTTTTATTGTGTTCGTTTTTACAGCCGATATTGGGCGGTTTTATATTTAACTAGCTCGCATTTTCGCTATTGTGAACATATTTTCGTTGGTATTTTGTGGGTAATTCGGGTACTTAGCTTCTTATGGACAAGTTCTGCCCTTTTTAAAAAAATTCAAAGCGTCTGGAACCGCTCCCTTCGCAAATATTTTTAATAAAGTCACGTGGTCATCAAGTCGTGTTGGGCGACCCGTGGACTGGCAATTTGATGTCCTTAAGTTCGACGACTGCATATACAATTGCTTTTTTCCGATTTCACGTACATTTACTATTTGACATTGGTAACACTATCACAAGTGAAGGAAAGCATCCTGAGGAAATCAGAACCTGAATTTCTCCTTTCTTGTAACATTGTGGAAAAATATAGGACTGCAGGTTACTCGAAGGTTGAAATCGTCGTGGGTTACTGTGTTGATTATCCCCATAACTTCCTTTGGTAATAGACCTATGGTTCTGAAGTGGAATTAAGTTCAGTGTGTCTCTTACAGCTGATCTGATGATGATGAAATCACATAAAAATATTATTATAACACTTTTATGATCGTTTTATAGTTTACACGAGCTTAGCCGAATGCAAATCTAGTTACAATATACTTAAAATACAATAATGAATAATGAATTTCAGTTTAATAAAGTAACTTTTGAATAAATCGAATTACTAGCGGTTAATTATGTAATTTAGTTTTAATGACAATGCAACCACCGTAGGCTGATACCGTGGACAATATGAAATGATAAAATTAAATGAAACACGACAACATAATTTCATAGTTCACGACCTTTTGGGTATATTCGTATTACATAATTCCGCTTTGTAATTATCTAAAGTAATAAATAGCTATAGCTAAATCAATATTGGGTAAATATTCTCGGTGTTGGAATATTCATACATACTAATGTTTTTGGCCAGTGGTTCGCAAACTCATCACTCAAAATAACCAAATATCAACAATACAAAACAGCGGGGCGGTAGGGTTTTACAGCCTGACTGGGTCGCAACCACCATGTACATGGCGAAAAAGCCCGTCATAGTGACTCGCTTCTGCGCGTCGCGTTTCGGGATCAGCCTGTGCATATCCAGTACCAGGTGACTTTCGTCATTATAACCGGCATGACAGCGGCGACCGGCGATGTATAATCTGTCTCTCCGTGGTTGCCGATGATTTTGGATTGTACTATGCTTAACATCAAGAATAGTGCATTTACTATGCCGTGCTTCGATAATAAAAATAAAATATTTTTTTCAAATAGCCATTTTATAACTTGAGATTTGCTTATACAATATATAAGTATTTCCATCGAAATAACTACGATTAAAAGATATTCTCGAAAATCTCGAGCTTACAGTTGCTCAATATGTCTTTTTGACATAATTACATCTTATAAATTCATGAATGCCGGCTGCGTGTACGCAAAAGCATGACTCATTGTCACGTTCCGCCAGAACCGAGTGTGTAAGCGAGAGCATGGAATAAGTGATAAAGAGGCACGATCGGCTTAAGCCTTCAGCTTGTGATACATCTATCTATATATTAGGATAATTAAATAGACAAAAATTATTCTGTGACGTGTGCTGTGTTATTAGTTACACGTACACGAATATAATGTATGGTATAATTATTCCTTACTAGCCTCTGCCCGCGACTTCGTTCGCGTTCTCAAAAGGAAAAAACATCCCGATTTTGAAAGATTTTTCATCTGTGCTCTGCTCTTATTGGTGTTAGCGTGATGATATATAGCCTATAACCATTCTCGATGAATGAGCTATATAACACTGAAAGAATTATTCAAATCGGACCAGTAGTTCCTGAGATTACCCCCTACAACGTCACAACATCACAACGTCACAAACTTTACCTCTTTATAATATTAGTATAGACTAGTATAGATAACAAAAGCTATAAAATAATTTGCAACAACGTTTATCTAAATAAGTAAAAATACATCTCAGTAAACATTTCTATCTAAAAAAAAGGCTCAAATGTAGAAACAAAAGACAATCGGTTTGACAGTTCTTCTCTCACGTGTTTTTTTATAACGAACTAACCTAACTTCGCACACAAGTATAACTAAACTAAACTAACTAACTTAACTACTGCACGTGACCGAAGCCGGGGCGCGGCACTAGTAGAATTTAATACAATTAACTGACATTTAATATCATTACGTTTCTAATTACACCAAAATTAGATCGTTTTGTTTTAAATCCGTGCTTGTAACAGGTTTCTCAACCTTGCCGCTTGCTGATTTATTATGGCTTCCCATCGTGTCCTATTACTTACAGTCTACCTGTATGGCACCTATTTGTGTAGATTTACTTTGCTTTATTCTACAATTTACGCTACACAAAGGTTTCCGTCTGTTAATTTCGCGACGAGACGCGGCGATATTGTTTTTACTTAGTTAATTTATTATGTTAATGTATTCCAATAATAATCTAAATATATAAAAATCCAAAGTCTTAAAAGTTGGCATTTATGTATAATTTGGTCTAACTTGAGAGATAGTATAATTTAGACTTCGATTAATGGTTTCAATATTTCTTTATTATTTAATAACAAATGAATTGGCAATGTTGATTTTTGTTATTAATTTTAAATTTCATCAGTTTCGAACAGATGGCGTATTAAATTAGTTTGTTGACAGAAAACTGTAGGACCGACTATTGTAGAAATCTCATTGATGACGGCGCGTTTTAATTTTGAATTTATTTTTCAATTCCATTTTATGTTATTGTGTACGTGTTCTCTTAATCCTATAAAAAATCCTTTTGGGGTGTAAGGGGTGTCGAGTAACATCTTAAGACTTGAGACACCCAAGGCAACCTCACCTGCACGTGGTGCACCCTGCTGAATAACGAACGAGGCAATGGCGAAAGCGGGGTGGTAGGGTTTTACAGCCCGACTGAGTCGCAACCACCATGCATATGGCGAAAAAGCCCGTCATAGTGACTCGCTTCTGCGCGTCGCGTTTCGGAATCAGCCTGTGCATATCCAGTACCGGGTGACTTTCGTCATTATGGCCGGCATGACAGCGGCGACCGGCGATGGATAATCCGTCTGCTTTGTTGTGTATATTAAATAAATTTTAATGTAAAAAAAGCACAAAGTGTTAATGTTATCCAAGAATAAATATCTACGAAAAATTCCGAACCGAATGGTCATAGTGATATGCGGATACGTTTAGTAGTTTTGACGTGATAGAACCTCAAATGAATTGTGTGGATGGGGCTCTACAAGAATATATCAACCAGTAAAATACATAGACGGCAACATAGTGTATTGAATTCACCATAGTAAAATAATAAGTATTAAGTAAGGTTGAACTTTTGTAGACAATCTTGTCTGTGAGTTATCTCTATTCACGTTCTAGAAACGTTAGAGTTACACGAATATAATTTATGGTGTCACCATGTATAAAATTACAAACGCAGACAAAGTTAGGGGCGGCTGCTAGTAAAGATACAGTTTGAAATAAATTAATTAATACGTTCAATTAAATTCAAACTTAATTTTTCCAAGTAAAGTATTAACAATCATTGAAATAATTTACATACTAACAACGCTTGTTCACGAACAGCGTATGGAAATTAAAGTATTACATTTACGTTTTCTTCCAGCAGTTACATTTAAAGTTTATTTGAAGTATGAACGTTAAACATTATGCATAAATTCTGAATTTTAAATTGAACGTAAACTGTAAAAACACCCATTAATGCATATTTATGGACGGGAAAATCTCGACACACAATCATTAGAAAAGCATTACTTAAGGCGCAGTACAAACGACGAGTTGATAGCGTTTTTCATAAAATTAGTTCCACTGGGAACCTTTCAGAAAATTTCTTTCGAAACAATTATATTATAAGTGACAAGACGATCATTGTTTTGAAAGCGTTTAAATTTTGGTAGACATTTTCTAGGCTAAATTTGTAAAATACTTTGTCTTATAAAATTGCACATAATGAAATCATATAATATATTTTCAACTTAGTGCGTTGTACGCAGATTTATGATAAAAATATACACTGTAAATTGATTCTGTTAACTTCTTGACTATTAGTTTTTTTCCAAGTATACATAAAAATAAAAACAGTTTGTAGCAATTTAATTACCATATAATTTACAATCTTTAAAGGTAATATTTGAATGGTGTAATTGGACCATAATTTTTTTTTTAAATATGACAAAGGGGTGTATGGATAAGGAAGGGAATAAAATGTTATGCTAGTTAAGCATATATAGAAATATCAGTAATAAATATCATAAATAGAAATCATCAGTGGATGATTTCGCGGATTTTTAAGGTGGTTCTTTTTCCTTGAAAAATCATTTCAAAATTCCATACGACGTATTCGTAAAGTAGTCAGTATCACGATTACACTTTGGTGAATATGGTCTTGTAATTTTATCACAACTTTGTGTTTTATGTGGATTAGTTACAACAAACCTTACTTACTTACGAGTATTAGTACTTCCCCTATGGAAAATCGTTATAATATATTAACAGATAATCCTCTGATGTGCCCTTTATCTGTTAAAAGTTTTGTCAAAATCGGTACAGCTGTTTCGGCAGCACGGACAAATAGCAGACATGTAACTTTTATTTATTAAAAATACAATAAACTTTTTTCATTTAAACCATACATGCAAGGGTGGGGACGTAATGGGCGCGTGCGTTTGACGGGGACACACCCAAACTCACTTTGTTCTAAATGTATCAGATACCGTTCCTTTGCTTTATTAGCAGTTTACAAAGAGACTTTACATTGCTTTTCTTTATAAAATTAAATATATTCTATTGTAGTTCGAAGGAATACCATGGAATTAAGTAAAATATTATTATTAAATGAAATTTTCAATATTGTTTGTAATGTCCCAAATATAACTAATATTTTGAATGCGAAAGTGAGTTTGATTATTATGGTTCTAATATTTTACTTATTCAATCGTTGTGAAATTTTGAATACTCATTATCAGGGGTACTGAGCAGGAGATAGGGTGTCTCTAATATTTAGATGTAGTGTTGTTGTGATGTTTTGTAGGTTACAACAATATCCACTTACATAGGAGTTGTACAAAACTTGTACGAAAATATGTGAACATATGGATTTTAAATTCGCATAAGTTATATATTAGCCATAATATTATATTCCTATAAACATAACTAAATATTTCATTTTTCAGGATCACTTCAAATAATAATAGCAACATGCGTATGAATACAGAATATATATGAATAGAATATGAATACAGAACGACAATGACCACACTAAAAAACTGCGCGATTTAATACGAGCGAATTGTAACGTAACAAGTTTGTCAATTAAGTGCCTTTATAGGGACTCCACACTACACTTTAAACGATTTTATAGTAGTAAAACATAGTCATAAAAATGTTGGGGACTAAGTGTCTGCAGAAAATAGTGGCAGGACAGATATGAAAAGTGACTGTGATTTTTGCCGTTCTTATATTATATAAATTAGATAATATTATTGTACACTATTTGATAAAAAGTACAATACAGCGACAATCGATGATAAAGTCCATCAAAGCGTGCAGTATTTTTAACGCCGTATATGAAGGAACGGATTTTTTAAAATCCAAAAACCACTATCTACCGGCCTTCAGCAACTGTTGTTGTCATGCCAACCCATAAGCTTTCCCACAAGTATGTCTCTTGATTCTCGTGATCTTGTCTGATCCCAGGGAATGCAGCTAAATAAAGAAGTGTTTCGGACTTATTACGAAATACGACAGACTAAAAGAGTCATTGTCTCGAATACATCGTCATGTGTATGTTGGTAGCAATACTACCGGGTACAACATTACCAAGAGAGAGAATCCTGTGTTGGAAAAGTCAACCCCTCAAAGATTGATATGGAGGATGAAATATAACTACAGTTCCACAACATACTAATAATAACTAGTTACAAATTCCCAAGTAATTTGGTTTGTCTATTTGTTTGTTAAGTTTCACGACTAAACCGTAAAACCGATTTTAATGTAATTTGATATAGAGGTAATTTGAAACCTGGAGAGAGACTAGGACAACTTTTATGCTAATTATACCGAAAGCAGAAGCAAAGATAGTCGTATTACATATGGGTGTTAACATAATTCGGCACGTGTTTAACCACATTCAACAATGATTGCGGTTAATCAATTTAATGCCCACAATTTGCGGTCGCTGCCGACTAGATAAGCGCTGACGATTAATTTGTGATGAGTTGAAATTTGAATCAAATATGTGTAGTAGCTGTTACCGCACCGCAACTTCGTCGGCGAGAGTTTAGCAAAATATTTTGTATTTTTTTTTATATATTTATAATAAGGGACGCAAACGAACATGCGGGTCACCTGTTGTTAAGCGATCATCTTCGTTCATAGGTATTAGCAACCCCAGAGTCACAAGTGCGTTGCCTCTGTTTAGAAGGAATGTGGAAAGGGGGAGAGAGGAGAGGAGAGGGGAGGGGAAGAGAAGCGGGCCTCCGGCGCTCTCACTGACCGAACGAAACGCAACAATGCAAGCACTGTTACTTCACGTCGGTTTTCTGTGAGAGGGTGGTGCTACCCTGGACGAGCCGACCCATTCTTGCTGAAACCCATAATAGCTTCAGCGTGGCTTTAGCACCTAAATTTTAACACAGTAGGTATATATTATATGTTTATACTGTGGTATAAGGGTGCGCAATGGCCGCTTGCGATTTTGACCATTGCTTGTCCAGCTTAATGTACCTGCTTGGATTATTTTTATACAAAATAAAATAGTCTACGTTATTCTTTACAAAAATAGCTATCTGCCGTTGAAATTCCGTCATAATCGGTTCAACCGTTTTGGAGATTAATCGGTCCGTATCAAACAGACAGACTGACGGGAATTTTAAAAATCGGCTTGTCATTTTTGTCATATATTCCATATATAATTTCATTATTATTTGATAAAAACGCTGTTATCTTGACATTACATACGGACACTTCAATTTAATTTATTTGTATTGAATTTGATGAAATTTTGTACATGAGAATTATGTCCCTTGACAATTAATAGAGTACAATGATTTGACAATTACGTCCCTTTTTTTTAATTCTTAACCAATTTTACACTGGAAGTACTTATGAAAATTATCGGTACGTATAATCAATAATCAAAAATAATTACCGCCGGTATTAGTCTATACAAATAACTGGCGGGCCGGACGGTTTTTTTTTTTCGAACTGACTACGCTATTGGCTTTACTAGGGCTTTCACAACTTTACCGGACTACGGGCCGGACGGACGTTGTCCTATCTTGATAATAAAGAAAAACCTAAAATTCAACCGCAGCGCCACCTACCGGGGCCACTTGTGAATCAAAACCGTTCTTGAATCTACTGGAACACGCACACAAAACTTTATCATAATAAGTCCAACCGTTTAGGAGTTCAGTGACATACACACGTATAGAAGAAATTTATATATCAAGATAATATATAATTCGTTTATATAACTATAATATTGAATAATTAGAAATCAATCATTGGTATTTTTAAAAGATCAATTCACTTTCTTTTTTATATTGTCATAAATATTCTTTTTATTTTCAAGCTAGATATGAATAACTAAATAAAACTTTTATCTTATAGGAAAGTTATTCTTACTCAAAAAAAAACATTGAATAAATAAATTTGCGAAGAAGACGCAGCACCGTGCCGCTGCGGTGTTTGGAGTCGGTGAGCCATTTTTATCTGTATTCCGCTCCGTCGAACTGCACGAAGGAGATCACAACAGGTAAATAGGGCTATCGATCCAGTTTTAAAATAAAATATGAGATAAAACTTTATTACTGATCACGCCATTAATTTGTTGAAATAAAAACTATTGCGGTGTATTGAGGTAACATATTTAATAAAAATTGGCAGCGGCTCAAGCCTAGGTCCGTTCCCTCGGCGTGGAGCCCTTGAGTACGCTGCTCACGCGATACAGTGACACAAAACCTTACATCACTCCTACAACATCACACTCATTACCTATACACACGTGCACGCCTACACGCTAACACGCTGTTTTTCTTTTTCAGAGAAAAAGAGTTCAACCCTTATTTTTCCCTATTCTATATAGTTTAGAGGAATTTTTCCGACACAAAATACATATAGAGACATGTTAGGACACGCATGCTTGGTAAATATACATGTTTCAATAACTCATATACGTATATCTAGATAGCTTAGCTTAGGTTAGCTCAGATAGGTCGCAATTTTTGCACAAAACAGGTGACGGCCCAAGCCGAGGTGTGCCGTGCACCCTTAAGTTAGTCGCCCAAACATCCCAAATCGGCTGAGTGCCTTCAGCGCTCGCCTCAATAGTTCGGTGAAGCTATAAAGATCTTTCCAGGTTTTCATTTTTCATGTTTCAGCGTTTTCATTTCGGATAAAAAAAATGTATAACTATATATATAACTGTATTCTATATATGTGTAACCAGTGTGGTAAACGGATGGTTGTCAACCCTGCCTATTAGATCGTACTCTTCAGAGATATGGCTTCTTATGGAGGCATATCTTAAGGAAATTCAGCTATTAGTTACTGTACGGTCTCTCCTGTACAGGGGTGTTTTGTATCTGCTTCAGTGTTGCAATATATCTTAGCAACCCTAACTTTTTCGAACAGCTCATATGGTTACATTAATATTTGTAATCTATTTATTAAAAAGCCAACAGCAAGATAACAGCAAGATAAATATTATTTTAACGATGCCATTCTCTGATGCTCAAACTATTTATTTTATTTATTTCTTATATAATTTTAAAAACGTGCTTTTACTCATAATGAGTAGGATCGAGCGCGAGAATAAGCATATTTATTAGTTAAAGTGATTGAGTTATGATTAGAATAATGTCTCAATCATTTGAAACTATTTTTGAAATTTCCTTTACAAAGAAGAGTATTAAATGTATTCGTGCATGCTCATTCTTTTCGGCGAGTTTTTTTGTAAATCGATACATAAAAAGTTTTACCTTTCTCAAGATATTGTGGGCTGCTTCAGTGTTTGTATTCAAAATATTTGAAAATATATATAGACTGCGGTATTCATGTCTCATCAGGCTTACCACAAGTATGATTACTACCAACTTGCTACAAACATGAGTTATTTTTAATTTCATACAAACTGAATACACCTATTTATTTATTTATAAAATGTGAGTAGTTACACTTCAAAATGAGTTAAATTAAATTTTGGCTGTTCCTAATATTTTACGTTTTTTTTCACAATCTTCAAATTTTGTACACGTAAAATATGACGATCATAAAAATCTACAAACCTTATGAACAGCAAAATTTGAATTTTTCCTCGGTGTATCAAAACTGGAAATCTTAAAAAAATATAAACGCGTTAAATTAGATTCAGTTCATTGTAAAATGTAACGACTTATATGTTTCATTCGAGAAAGTAAATAAATCGAAAAAAATTATCCACGATTTTCTAAGTAAAATCCAAAGTGAGACGAAAGTTGAAAGAGATGTTCTAAATTCTCTAGAGGAAGCATATAGATTAGGTTAAGGGGTGGATTGTAAAGGCATTACGGTCTCAGGTGACACGCACCCTTATCTATATTTGAGAACCATTGAAATTTTATCTGATACTCTTCGTACCTACTCGTTTTTTAAGAACTTGTAAACAAATATAAATAAATATAGTTTTAGAAGTATTTTAGATTATCTACTAATATTATAAAGAGGTAAACTTTGTGAGTTTGTGACGTTGTAGGGGGTAATCACAGGAATTACTGGTTTGATTTTAAAAATTCTTTCAGTTGTATATAAGCTCATCTATCGAGAAAGGGCTATATATCATCACACTAAGGCTAATAGGAGTGGAGTACCAAAGAAAATGATTCAAAATCGGGATTTTTTTCCTTTTGAGAGCTTCCGCTGCGTGTTAGCGTTAACCCAATGTAACTATTACTACACGGACGAAGTCGCGGGCAAGGGCTAGTTGTATATAAACTCTAGTAAATTGTATTATATCTAGATATATATTCCACATTAGTTTCATCGCCTGTTTCATCACTTTATGAGCTTAATATCCAAAAATCCTTAGTGCCTAAGAATAGGGTAAAAGGAACTCTGTATGTAAATGTTCAAGACCCTAGTCACGTTAGTTTTGGATGTGCGTTGATATTATCATCAGTTATTCTTTTTTTTACTTAGCTGATAACTGTTTCATAAAAAAAACCTTCCCAGTAAGTCTCTTGACATTTGTAAATTATAAATTAGTTTTCTTGTAATAGTCTCATAGTCTTATTATAATCTTATATTTAAATCTTATAATCAATAGGTTTATTCTAATGTCACGATCTATTTTTCTACTGAATCTATTTCCATACCGACCAAGTTTTACGAATTGCGTTCAGATTTATAGAATTATATCATGAAAAATAATGAAAACAGAAATTTATTAGTCTATTTATAACAAAATATCCAAGAAAACTTTTAAATAACTTGCTCCACAGAAAAAAATCATGTTTAATAAACTCATCATCTGCAAATGCGAGGCATTTTCCTGCTGCAATAAATAATAAAGATTTGTATTGAATATTCTAGAATTATCTATAGCGATTTCTATATTAAACTAGAAAGTAGTGATTGCTAACGTGTCGACGCTTAATCTAATTAGAGATAGGTGGTTACCCAAACATTATGTTGGAACCAACGATTTTTTTTTTTTCGAAATGATTACGCTATTGACCCAGCAAGGTCTTAACAGCTTCATCGAACTACTAAGGCGAGCGCTTAAGGCACTCTGCCGATTTTATTTTGGCAACCAGCTCAAGGGTGCACGGCACCCCTGGGCTGGGCTGTTGCCTGTTGCATGCAAAATCGCGACCTATCTTAGCTAACCAAGCTAATTATTCATATATGCATGAGTTGTTGAACCGTATATGTGTACCAAGCATACACGTCTCAACAACTCCTCCATATATTTATTATCGGAAAATTGAGAGTTTTTCAGTTCGACAAGGGAAAAAAAAAGTAAACCCTTCCACTTTCATGTGTAAGCGTGTAGGCGTGCACGTGTGTGGGGGTGATCGTGTAGTGTTGTAGCGGTGATGTATATTTGTGTGTCACCGTATCGCGCAAGCAACGCACTCAAGGGCTCCCTACCGAGGGATCGAACCTAGGCTTGAGCTGCTGCCGTGGGAGGCCTAATCGGGTTACCTTGGAACCAACGATGCGCGACATATTCCCTAGTATAATATATTTAGCATAAATAAGGAAATAAAAAAAAAGGTTTGTGCTACGACGTAGCTGATCGTAGCAAATAACGTGGTTATTAGGCTATGGTAATTACGTGGTAGAGCCGCACTGAAGCTATTACTGGTTTCAGCATGAATAGGAGTAATACCACTCTCTCATAGAAGACCGACGTTAAGTAACAATGCTTCCTCCTTCCCTTCCTGACCCTCCCCCACCCTCCTCCCAAATACTGGTTGGCAGCGCACTTGCGATCCCCCCGGTGTTGCAAGTATCTATGGACGGTGGTGATCACATAACATCATGTGACCCATCTATTCGTTTGCCTCCTATGATATAAAAAAAAATCCTTTAACGCCTACCCTCCCCCTCCTCCCTCGCCTGCCCTCCCCTCCTCTTTCCCGCTCCCCTAAACACAAGCTGGCAACGCACTTGCGACTCTCCTGATGTTGCAAGTGTCTATGGACGGTGGTCATCACTTAACATCAGGTGACCTGTCTGTTTGTTTGCCTCGTATGATATAAAAGAAAAAACACAATAATAAGACTACGAATATATGCTTTATCCGGCTTATTTTATTGAGCATGCTTACAAGCCTGCAATATTTATACAAATAATAAATTTGCACGTTCAAAAATATTGTATAATGCGATTCTCCAGAATAATCAATGTTCCTACTTGTGTACTTCTTTTTTTTAAGGTACAAGGTATGTGTTTTTAAATTTGATTATGTCTTTCTATGTAATTCATTGCATAGTGATGGGACGTTTTCAATGCTAGATTCTCCCCTCGAATTAAAAAAGCAAAATGAATCGGAATGTCTATATTGGATTATTTCCTTAGAAAATGATTATAGAATCCAAAAGTTTGCGTCTGAAATATACCCAGCCGAAAAACCTTCTCTTTACTTGAACAAGTATTTATGTATGGTATCGAAACTATTAAACTCTAAGTTTTAAAACAAAACCTAGTCAAATTGTATAAAAAAACATAGTGCAAAAGTTGGTTGTTAGTTCTATTCATCTTAAAGCATCTCATTTTAAAGCAGTTCAACCACTTTGGCACCCGTGAAGTTGTCATTCGGCTGAGTGCATCAAGCGAATGTCTAAACAGTCCGATGAAACTGTGAAAATATGTCGGACTAAAAGCGGTTAGTTAGTTCGAAAGAAAAGGAGTGGCTTCCTATTACTATGTTATCCTTAATGACGCCATATTTGTTGACCTCACAAGTTATTTGTGAAAATAAATTCTTTAGTTAATTTTTCCTTAGTATACTTCTAAATTGGATAAAATTTTCACAAAGTTTCAAGTTTAATGATTCTCGTCTAGACAGTCTTCAATTATTTTTATATTAAGACTTTAAGAATTCAATATTTCATCAATTTAGTACTTGCCTACATCTTGAAATCCGGAACATAAATCGTAATGTATTCTTGTAGTATACGGGTATATTGTTTCCATTAACTAAAATAATCCAAAAATACATACAAAAAGTGAAGTAATAAATTAATAATATTAAAGTCATAACCATTTTTTTTTTTCGAAATGAAAACGCTGTTGACCTGGAATGGTCTTTACAGCTTCACCGAACTATTGAGGCGAGCGCTTAAGGCATTCAGCCGATTTGGGATGTTTGGGCGACTAACTCAAGGATGCACGGGACACCTCGGCTTGGGTTATCGCCTGTTTTGTGCAAAAATCGCGACCTATCTGAGATAACCTTAGATAAGCTATCTAGACATATGAGTTATTGAAACATGCATGTGTACCAAGCATGCGTGCCTCAAAAACTCCTATATGCATTTTGTGTGGGAAACATTCCTCAAAACTATATAGGATAAGATAGGATAAGGAAAAAGAAAGGTAGAACTCTTCGTCGTTTGTTTCTCTGAAAAAGAAAACCAGCGTGTAAGCGTGTAGGCGTACACGTGTGTATACGTGATGTGTGATATTTGTGATGTTGTAACAGTGATGTAAGGTTTTGTGTCAATGTATCATGTGAGCAGTGAACTCAAGGAGGGACCGGACCTAGGCTTGAGTCGCTGCCGAGGGGGGCCTAATCTAGTAAGCCATAACCATATCTATATATTAATACGTGAAGCAAAATCTTTGTACCCCTTTTTAACCGATTTCCGTTGAACGGGTGAACTTGAAATTTGGCATAGTTAAAGTTTATATAGCGGAGAAGTGCAGAAAGCTATTTATTTTATATAAAATGCATTAGAAGTAGATTAAATTTATTAATGTATGCACTACTCACACTATTGCTTGAATTTTACACAACATATACACACATGTTAATTAAAAAAGACATCTTGACAGCCGTCAATAATTACGAACTTCAGAAAAAGTTGTGAATGAGTTTGCTATGCTCGACTGTAGGTGAAAAAAGAGTTGTTTTATTTGGTAAATGTTTTATTGGTATATAATTTCAATTTTCATTTACACATAGCTTTTTTTATGTTTATATAATTAAAGAAATGCAAATAACTGAGTAGCCATGATGAAAACCTTTGATTATAGAAGTATATATACCCTTTGACAAAATAACCTTAATAAAGGTCAAACTTTAAAAAATCAATTAATTATGGTCGAAGGTAGACCACTGGGCGCCCGCTAGTTTTTTTTTTTAAATTAGTATATAAGTCAGGACATTTGAAGCTTCTGTATGCAATAATGCAACGTTTTATAGAAGTAGTTTTTCGTCTTTACCCTTTTATTCATTATCTGTATATTCCAAAATGTTAACCAATTATCCGAAGCAGTAGTTCAAAATATTTATTTTGTATCAGATCCGTCTGCAATTATTTATGTCATTCTATCACTCATGAAAAGAAATTCATAGTGTAACGAACGAAATGCCAAAATAAACAAAGCCTATCTCTTAAGAGTTACCATCTCTGCTATAATTATCAATGATGACTTGGAAGTTAACTTTATATAACTAAATCCCACATTTATACTATAACTTGATATCATTTTTTATAGTCTAGATCAGGGCTGTCCAAACCATGGTCCGCGGGCCGCATGCGGCGCGCTGCTCGAATTGTTACGGCCCGCAGAATCTTTTTATCTTCTCTTTTCCGAAACTGATAAATATGAGCTCGATGACGGGCAGTACCTACCATTGTGAAACTGCATATTGAACAATGAAGCTTATAAAATCGAAATACAGGTCTTAATTGATGATACTTCACATAACATGCACTGCGTCTAGCTAATACTAATATTGATGTTGATGTTGACATAATTGTAAAAAACAAATAACTTAATGATAAAGTAGATAATAAAATAATTATACCTATATTTTATTTTTTATCAACATTTTGCGGCCCTCCAATGTACTTATTCATTTTTGTTGGCCCTGAGACCCATTTAGTTTGGACACCCTGGTTTAGATCATTCTCCAAAGCAAAAAGTTAAATGATAATCAGACAATTTCGGTACATATTGTGCCGAGTTTACAAGGTATAGCATAAACTCTTAGCGAAATGATATCAATTTAGTATTATATCGGTTTCGTAAACTATTTACGTGTTTCGAACGTTTTATCACGTAATCTCTCTCGATATTCTGACGTTATTACATCATCACGAAACTACAAAAGTATTTATATGTGTATTTATTATTATTTTTGCGAAGGAATACACTGTAATTGAGATCTATGAGACTTGGCTTATTACTTTATATGCTCTCTAAATTATAACAAATCACAGCATGTGCTAAATATAATAACGAAATAATAGTTACCTAGGGTGACTATTCGGTTAAATACTTTGGTCCGGAACTGTAGATCATACTGATGAGACGGACGAGTTATTACTTTATATGCTTCCTAAATTATAGAAAATCACAGTATGTGATAATTATACTAATTAAATATAACAATTAAAATGTTTTTACCATTCCTTACTAAGACTATTTCTTTATTATTTTTTTAGTTAAGTCGTTTGATTACAATCTACCTAATGTTAAATGATACTGAATAGTTAGCTAGGTTAGCTAAGATAGGTCGCGATTTTGCATGCAACAGGCAACAGCCAAGCCGAGGTGTGCCGTGCACCCTTGAGCTGGTTGCCATAATAAAATCGGCTGAGTGCCTTAAGCGCTCGCTTTAGTAGTCCGGTGAAGCTGTTAAGACCTTGATGGGTCAATAGCGTAGTCATTTCGAGAAAAAAAAAATCCAATTACGAATTTAACGTGCAAAACCTGCAAAAGACTGGCTCTTACGCGTAGCTGACGGGACACATCTCTAGGACATTGGCGATAGGTTTTTATCTCGAGGCCGGTAGTTATTCTGGCGGGTATTACAAAAAGATATACCACCATATAATAGACTTAATAAGATGTTTTCTTTCATTGAAGGTATAGCCTTAGTTAATTGCTAGGTTTGAACATCGTCACTGAAAGATATTATTATATTATAACAGAACACAATTATTGATAAAACGATAGAACAAAAGCACAGAACTTTCATGTTAAATACGTTTACAATATTCAAAGGTTTTCTGTATACTCTGTAGGTATCTTGTGTATAACATGATCCCCAATAAACCCGTCTGATGGATTATGATTTCATCTCTTCTGACACGTTCTACAACGAACCGAGATGTGGGTATTTACTACTAGAAAATGTATGTTACCACATTTCTATTTTTGTGATTATATTGTTGTACCTGTTTTGTTATGATAAAAGTATGTACCTATATATTATAGAATGTATATTATGCAATTTAAATGTATATATGTTTAGGTGGTAGAGCCACGCTGAAGCTAATACTGGCTTCAGCATGAATAGGTCGGCTCGCCCGGGGGGCAGTACCACCCTTTCACAGAAAACCGACGTGAAGTAACAGTGCTAGCGTTGTAGCGTTTTGTTTGGTAAGTAAGAGCGCCGGAAGGCCACCTCTTCTCACCTACTTCTTCTCCTCTTTACCCCCAACACAAGTTGGGCAACGCTCCTACGACTCCCCTGGCGGTGCAAGTTTCTATGGACGATAGTGATCTCTTCACATCAGGTGACACACCTTTTCGTTTGCCTACTATGATATAAATAAATAAATATTTTATAATACAATTTTATACATAACCACCAGAGTAACTTTTTAATTTGGTGCATTCAGAAATCAGTCAATGGATATTGTCGCAAAGAAGCTTGACGACTGGCATGACTGCGATGACTGTCATTGGATTTCAGATTCTAGTGTGGTAGACGTTGTTCTTAAATTACATTGTACTTATCAGAGTTTGTCGCCGTAAAGAAACCACGGTTACTCGGAATTAATAGGGCATATTTAAGCGTTAAATAATTTTAACGTGTCAGGTAACTTTAATTTAATTATAAAATCATGATCAGACTCACGCTTCAGCACCTGTCTGTCGACAGAGCTCATCGAACCATGCATGCATCAGGGAGGTATGTTAAAGCGTTAATTTTAATTCTCAGTCATCTGAAATTTATATAGAGAAAAATCAATTACTGAATGTATGTAAGCGCATCATTTCAGAATGACTGCACCTGTTTGGTAGTTTTTTGAAGTGAAACTTATTTAGGCGTGTTGAGCGGTATTTTAACCAGGAAATAAATTTATAATATCGTGTCATGACACGCTAGTAATCGTGACCAGCCGTATTGCGCTTGTGCGGCTTGCGTCAGACTAGCGAAGTAGCATAGGAGCCTGTGTGCATGTAATATTGACATTTTTCAGCTCATTATATGTTTGATAGGTTATTAGGCTTTATAAAAATGTATATAATTATTGCTCCAAGTTTAAAAATAAAAACCCACTAATGTTAATAATGTCAATAAACAAACTTTAAAATTTAAATAAAATCATTCACGCCATAATTAATTTTAAAATTCCAAAGAAAGTACATTTATTTCATTGTTATTTGAGTTTTCACTTTTCATAGTCCTTATGGTTGCCTCGAATTATTTTTTGTGTTTTTGTAATTCTTACGACTAAGTCCGTATGAATTAAAATATCTCATAAATCTTAAGAAGTGAAAAATCTAGTAAAAATAAGATTTTCGAAAATATTGACAGATATTACTGTCATTGTATTAATCATAAATTGAAATTGAAAAAATCGAAGTGTTTTTGTTTCTTCGAGAAATTACAAATACTTCAATGGCAAATCGAGTTAGAATATTACATAAGCTACATATTATTGTCATGTTCTAAAAGGGCTTCATACAGTAATGATAAAGTTTGAAAAAAGTAATTTAAAATAGATAAAAAGATTGTATAAACTGAAAAATTAAAGGACAATTGAGATGATGATATTATCATAAGCACGAAGTTCAAGCGCCAGTTATATCAAATTATACTTTGTTAATACAATATATTATATTAAATACATTTCGGATAAAAGGATATATAGACGTACATCCAATATTGTATCATCCTCAAAGTCATTTGACTATTATTCTATCAGTTGTAATACCAATAATATAAGTAATTTGGTTTTTCTTTTTTTTTTTTATTGAAGCACGACAAAGTGACTGTACTATGCCTGATGATAAGCATAGTACAATCCAAAAACATCGGCAACCACCGATAGACAGATTATCCATCGCCGGTCGCCGCTGTCATGCCGGCCATACTGACGAAAGTCATCCGGTACTGGATATGCACAGGCTGATCCCGAAACGCGACACGCAGAAGCGAGTCACTATGACGGGCTTTTTCGCCATGTACATGGTGGTTGCGACCCAGTCGGGCTGTAAAACCCTACCACCCCGCAACTCACTAATTCACGCAATTCACTAATGGGAGACTAGTAGCCTGAAAGCGTTAAAAGCGCAAAATGTTTTTGTCTAGTGTCCTGGATTCCTAAAATTTCGTGCAAGTCTCTGAAAGTTACCTAGATTGACAAAACTACTAGTACTAAAAAGCATTAAAAAATATTCATATACTATTCTTTATAACAGTGGAGATACATTCAAGTAATGTTATTATTCTCAATTGATCTCAGTTTGATATGAAACTGCACTGTATTTAATAAACTATGCTGTGTAAATCAAGCTGAAATCTAATCACCCCTAAGTATTATTATAGATATTATACGAAACATCCATTAGTGATATGGATATTAAGGACTTCTCGTATTGGCAAATCACTCAATTGCATAGGAACACTGATTAAAGAGTGAACATTATTAAAGCATTGATGTCTTAGAACTGGAACTTCGTCATATTTCCTACGTCCTACGGAACTGCTGTTGAATTAATTTTTTGTTTGTATTATTTTATTTTCGAACAGAACACAACAATACCATACTTTTAATACGGACAAATAAGACCGTAACCCCATAAGTTTCTCGCAATTCGCAATATCTAATTCTCGGAGTATATTAAACCGATCCATCACAATTAGAACTGTTTTCTTGTGGGATGCAGCGGGTCGTTGTAGACTTACGTTTGTCAGATATATTGTATTTAGTTTTTGATACTATTTTTATCTAAATTTGGACGATAATTTTTATTAAGTACAAATTACGGAATTTAATTTTTAATGTGCTGAATACGAATACTGGCTTAAAGTTAGGAGATATAAAGTCTCGATTAGGTTTTTTTTCTAAACTTGTTGTTTTTGCAAAAAGATCATTCGGAATAGGTAATAGAAACGGAGAGAGGGCTGATCACTATTTGATACGATTCATTTCTTTGACCTGTTGCATGAGCGTAATGTTAAGTCACCAAGATTTGTTAGTCCTGATATACAAGTCATAGTGAAAGTCGTGGTTATTTCAAAATGATTCAGATGCAGGAAGAGAGTCTTTGTAATCAAGATTACAACATACATACATGCTAATGCCAATCTTTCTGAAATAAATTGATAAAAACTTTATACAAGCTATAATATGTTTAGGATTGAAAAAATAAGAGAGTAAATAACGACTATGTATAACTCATGGAAGGTATTCGATTCTATTAAAACATGAGTCAATTTATGTTTCATTTCTATGTTTAAAGGCAAGTACTATTTTACCTTAACAATTGGAAGCAAATGATGTTTACACACGTTCCAATCAGAGCGTATTGATCGAACACCTCATTTAGAATCGATTACTAGAGCTCATCATTCGAATTAAGTACTGACGGGCTCAATTAAAGCGACATTCATTCAGTGCTCGCCGATAACTATTCAATTTATTCGAGTACCTGTATCGAATAACATACACTTGAAATCTTTCGCGTTACATAAAGTAGTATTAAATATTAATGACGTATCGATTGTACTTATTGAATAACAATTATATTTATATTATAAAGCTCAAGACACTGATTTATTATTTGTTCAAACGCATTAGACTCTGGAAATTACAGTTAAGTTACACTTAAAAAATAATGCATTTTTAGTCAAAGTTATTGAGAAAGATCACACTAAGCTCATATCACGCCACAAAAAAGGTAGGCCAGAAAGTTGTATAACACTTGTTACGTTCCAATCTGATATAATTATCGATTTTTAAAAATACTGGTTGAGGAAGTAAATCATTTATTTCTTATTTTATTATAGAGATGTCTTTATTTTAAATAAATTTATGAAATCATTAGTATATCTATATCATCTAGACTTTACTCTTACGATGTTGGTGTTCGTAAAGTCGTAAAAGCCCTAGGTTATGACATCTTAAAATCCTCCTTAAAATCTACCATAGAATCTATCATTACTGTTGATTTTCTTTGACAAGAAATCTATTTAAATGCCTATAAATCTTTGTTATTAGTGAAATCTTTGGTATTAGAAATAACATAATTTTGTAATACTCTGCGTGTTATTTTTAAGGCCACTTAATTAATTATCCTTTTTGGTAGAGAATTAAAAATTTTACAACTGTAATTTACTGGTCGTGCAGATAACCGAATCCTCGAGAGATATATTAAGTGTAGTAAATCTTACCAAAATAAATATCAGACTTCATTTTCTTACCGAGTAAAGCTTTTGTAATTCAGCTCATCAACTAACCATATCATACTGTCACTAAATCAGTGCATCGTGGGGGTGAAAATTAGTAAACATAAGCGTAGTGAAAGGAATTAAACATACTGAATTATTTTAAGTTCGCCAGTGAACGAATAGAAAAGTGCAATAAAGTATAGAGTAAGTGCAAGAAATTGAACATTCATTCTTACCAGACAAGTAAGTAAATAATTTCTGCATGCTTTAAACACGACGATGATTTTTATACCTTTAAAACACAGAGTGAAAACTGATAAAGCAGTTTAAGGACATTCATTATATTCTACAGGCAGTGCGGCTCATAGACTCACACTCGAAACCCCAAATTGCCCCGGAACGTTCGATCGTCAATGCATCCCCAAATTGCCCGACGATACGTACGCACATCACGCTATCCTGTCCCCAGTGAAATATTAAGCTGTCGATTGACATATACTATTTATGTACACTATTCAACTATTTTTGACTTCATTTGTATTGGTATCAATGGAGTATATATTTGAATGCGTGGAAAGAGGTTAATGTTTTTCGAATGCATTTGAGTAGATACATTTCTAATTACGGTAAGTCCAATTTTAGCCGTACCTAATATTTGACGTTATTTTTCAAGATCTTCAAATTTTGTACATGTAATATATTTAGAACATAAAAAAACTAAAAACCTTATGAACAGCAAAATTTGAACTTCGTTCTCGGTGTATGAGAACTGAAAATTTTAAAAGAAATATAAATGTAGTATTAAAATTGGGTTTAGCTTATTTTAAAACTATGTATGAAATATTATATTTCTAAATTATTCTAGAAAATAACCAGTATTTACTTTTTTTAACTGTGTGTTATCGAGATTTATTTGGATTAATTTGGAAAGATGTAGGCATTCAGTTAACTAGATTGTAATTAGTGACTTCTGTTTATCTTTCTGAGTACATAAAAATGAATTGCTGAATGTATGTACGCGTAATGTTTTAGAACGGCTGTACCTATTTGGATAAATCTTTTTTGGTGTATGTGTAATTTCCAAGACTAGTGGGCGCCCAGCGGTCGACATTCGACCATAGTTAATTGTTTTTTTAAAGTTTGAACTTTATTAGAATTCTTTTGTCAAAGGGTATACTTCTATAATCAAAGGTTTTCATCATGGCTACTCAGTTATTTGCCATTTGCCATGATCTTTATTATATAATCATTAAAAGTAATCTATGTGTAAATGAAAATTAATTATATATTGGAAACAAAAACCACATGGTAAGGCTCAAATTTTAACCAAACATAACATTACAAAAATAAAGAAATTTATCGCAACCCATGATACAATTTCGAATTAATTTTACACGACACCATCATCATCATCATCAAGTAGGGTCGGTACAACATGTTTTCTTTTTCCATTCTCTCCTGTCAGATGTCTCAGTATTCACACCTTTTACAGACATATCGTTTTTCACACAATCCATCCATATCTTTTTCGGTCTTCCTCTACTCGTATATCCGTCCACTATCATACTCAACACTTCTAGTTACATGGTTTTCATCTCTCCTCATGACATGCCCATACCATGCTAACCGATTACTCCGCAACTTCTCTGTCACTGGTGCTATTTTCAAAGTGCCTCTAATATACTCATTCTTAATCTTATCCATTCTAGTTACACCACACATCCACCTTAACATTCGCATCTCTGCCGCATATAATTTTCTCTCATCCGTCTCTTTCGTAGCCCAGCACTCAGATGCATACAGCATGACCGGTCTTATCATAGTTTTATTAACCTTCTCCTTAAGTTTCAAAGGCATTCGTGGACCACAAGCTACTCCAGACATATTTCGCCATTTCATCCATCCTACATTTATCCTATTCCTGACGTCCTTATCAATTCCACCGTCGTTTTGTATCAATGAACCGAGATACCGAAAATTGGAGCAGGCTGGTAAGGATACACCATTTAAGGCTATAGGAGAAAAACTAGATGTACCACAGAAATCGCAAAACAAATGTTCAGTTTTTGTTCTACTAATTTTCAAACCAACATTCTCCAGTCTTTCTTGCCATTTTTCCAGCCTGCTCTGGACCTCTGCAGCATCTTCTCCGATAAGAACAATATCATCAGCAAACAGCATACACCAAGGTGTCTCCTCCTGTATGTCTGATGTTAACGCATCCATAACAAGAAGAAATAAATAAGGGCTTAAAGCTGAACCCTGGTGCAAACCTCCAGCCGCAGACCTAACGTGTGTTTTGGCATGACTGTTCATACAACGAATAAGTTGTACATACTTCCCAGGCACACTTTCCTTTTTCAGAGCCCACCACAGAACATCACGCGGTACTCGATAATATGCCTTCCCCAGATCAACAAATACCATATGTAAATTCTTATGTACTCGTCTGTATTTTTCGCACAGTTGCCGAAGTGCGAAAATGGCATCTGTTGTCGCACGTTCAGGCATAAACCCAAATTGATTTTGAGTCACTTCTGTCTCATCTCTTATTCGTCTCGCTATCACTCTTTCCCAAACCTTCATACTGTGTGACATAAGCTTTATTCCTCGATAATTGTTACAGTCCTGCACATCACCCTTATTCTTAAAAATAGGCGCTATTATACTATTGCACCTTACATGTGCGATCGCTTCCTCTACTAATATCTTATTAAAAAATAACGTCAGCCACACTCATCCATCTACTTTTAAAAACTTCCATACTTCAATAGGCATGCCATCTGGCCCAACGGCTTTTCCGTTTTTCATACCATTCACAGCTCTTCTTACTTTATCCTCATTAATTTTACACGACACCATGCGACACGTGCGTAATTCTGGGTGATATTGAATTAAATGTAGTCTGTTCATTATGAGAAATAGTGATATGCCCAGTATTATCGTTTGGAAAAGTAATGGATTCACAATACAATCAAATGGTGAATCCAAGACAAAGATGTTTTTAAAACTACCATCAGCTTTTGAAAATAATTTTTTTTTTGTTGATACATGAGGTTGAATTGCAACATTGTAACCGCGGAGGTCTAAGTCATGGATTACTTTTATGAACAAAATTCTTATTTTGATTATACAAGGTATTATTTGGCTCATTTTTTTTATTAAATCATCATTTGAAGTGAGTTCACCATAAAAAATAATAAACATTATAATAATAGTTATATTTTATAATGTCATTGTTGAATATAGGATGAAAAATGGTAATTGGAACGTAAGAGTTAAATAATACGTACAGTCAAGCATAGCAACTTCCTTCACAACCTCTTTTAAACTTCGTAATTATTGACGGCTGTCAAAATGTCTGTTTTATTTACGTGTGTGCATATGTTGTGTAAAATTCAAGCAGTAGTGTGAGTAGTGCATATTTTAATAAATTTAATGTACTTCTGCACTTCTCCGCCATATAAGTAGTGGTAGAGCCTAGCTGAAGCTATTATTGTTTTCAGCACTAATGGGTCGGCTCGTCTGGGGAAGCACCACCCTCTCACAGAAAACCGACGTGAAGTAACAGTGCTTGCATTATTGCGTTTCGTTCGGTCAGTGAGAGAGCCGGAGACCCACCTACTTTCCCCATCTGACCCCGTTTGCCTCTTATGACATAAAAAAAAAATATAAACTTTAACTATGCCAAATTCCAAGTTCACTCGTTCCCGGCAAATAGGTTAAAAAGGGGTACAATTTTTTTGCTTCACGTATTAATATATAGATGAGGTTTCTATAAAGGAAAATGGTGGAAAAATTTTATATGACAAAGCGAGTAAGATAAGAGACTTCAAAAGTATTGACAGACTGATATTCAATTGTTCGGTTGCCATTTTTTTCATTACGTCATCGCACAGTATCGAATATCGTGCGAATATCTGGACGGGTAGTTTAGTAACTTTACAAGTCCAATCCTAAAAGGACAGCAATCTTGAACACTGAGTACGTACTTCAACCACCAATTTCGGACCGAAACACAACTTCTTTGCGACAGAAAGTAATTTGACGCTACTTTTCCAGCAATATTAAATTTACGATTACTAGTTCAGTAATATATCCGTGCGAACACCAGGACGGGTAGCCAAGTAA
>JACEII010000057.1:261223-271919 GCA_014332785.1 Antheraea mylitta | reverse complement strand
CTTCTTTGCGGCTGAAATTATTGAACGGTGCTTCTTCAGTGATTTTATATTCACGATTGCTCGTCTGTAGTCAGTCGGAAGACGGCAGGTGTTTCGATAAGAAATACAAAGTTCGTTAGTAGGGAATCGAATCCGAGGGGAATTGTTGAACCCCCTAACAGTACCGTCGGCTTCGTACGTGATACGAATACAACGCGTTCATATTCATACACGATCCGAAGAGAAATCTTACGAGAATAGAAGCGAAATTAGTAAAATGAATCCTTTACATGACTTACATTGTTGAAGCTGAATAGAATTTCTGATTAACTATTATTGTTTTGATAAGAAATTCTCTGTATTATTTATTGATTTCTCTCTACGCGATATCTCTGAAATAACATGATATGTATCTACATATCATGTATGTAGAAAAAACTTTTTAATTTAAATAATTTCATTATAAATCAATCACTTTATTTTACTCGAGTCTAGGACATTTACAATGTTGCACAATCTGACTCCGTCTCGCTTTTCCATGGGCCACGAAATGTATGCATATAATGAAAATACAGTTTACTGTAGTTGATGCTAAATCACACCAATACTACTAAACGTATTGACATTGAAATATGACCATTCGACGTAGTGTAGTCCGGTGAAGCTGTTAAGACCTTGCTGGGTCAATAGCGTAGTCATTTCGAAAAAAAAAAAACCATTCGACGTGGAGTCTTTATTACTTGGGTATAGAGTATAGCTTTTAGATTTGTTTGACCCTTTGGCATTTGTTTAATGCGTTACATAACGGGCAGGTTCTTAGTATTATATGAATGGTTTTGTCCTGAATAATATCAAAAACGGTTGAACTTCGAAGAGATACACACAGACTAACAGAATTTTTGAAGGAGGTATTTATGCTACATGTTACGCTTTTCCGTAGGGAGTAAGTAGTAATGCCAAAAAATAGTAGAGGTAAACGAAAGAAATAAAAGCAAATAATAATTTAACCACATCGACATTTAGCATAAAATATTGAAGCTATTGTCACGGGCATTAACTTGTAATATTATAAAATTTGTAGAATCATTTATATATACGATTGTTTGATTTCGAATTAATATAATTTGTATAATGTACATCATCACAATAACTACTCAACTGAGATAAGCAGTAAAATACAGCAATAATTTTGTCCTCCTTCAAATATATTTGTTCCCCATCAGAGTACTAATATAATAAATGCTAAACTAAGTTTGTTTCTTTGTTCGCTTGTTTGTATGTTTGTTTTCACGTTTTAACTACTCAATCGATCATCATAAAATTTTGCATGCACGATTTCAGACGTATACAAAAGGGTAAGACATAGGGTATCTTTTATCTAGATAAAAAAAAATGGAGAACCTTAGGGATATATCAAATCTCCATTATCGCGAGCAAAAATAGTGATTGTTATTTATTCGGAATTATTTAACTTGTTTGACATTTAATTCCGTAATGAGAATGAAGATAATTTAAACCTTCAGGCGGAATTTCATTTAATTCTACGCTGAAAGCGGATGGATACACCTGTGACTACTTCCTTCCTGTTCCAAAAATCCATACTCAGTGTAACTTTTTTTGCTGTATTTTACGTCGACACCTGATTTTATTAAAAAAAAGTGTACGTAATAGATTTATTTAAAGCATTTCGACGTCATCATTGATGATCGGTGATGCGAAATCACAATATTTTACACATTCAAAAATTTTAACATGCCTATGATACAGTCAAGAATATACTATGTCTGGCATAAGCGCAATACATCACGAGCATGTCGAAGTCATCAATGATGTAACCCATAATATTTTCCTCTACTGCATAATTTTTGTGAGTGCCTTCAGCGCTCACCTTAGTAGTCCGGTCAAGCTGTTAAGACCTTGCTAGGTCAATAGCGTAATCAGTTAGAAAAAAAATTGTTTATGTCGCTTAACGCGGCTAAAGAAGTTTCTGTTTCAAAAGCCTTATTGGTTAATACCGATTATAAACTGTTCGCATTTTATCCAATCTTTATTGTTATTCGCGTGTTGGTAGGTAAATTAAAAGCTTAGTTCTATAATGACATCTATATATTAAGAGTTGCGATCCGTCAGCCGCGCTGGACGCACGCATTTGTTTGCACGCGCCAGATGGTTATTTCGACAACGCAGTACTGTCGAGTGAGTCATCACTCGACACTATTGTATTTTGGAACTGCGATTACTTCCAAGAAACGCACCTGTGTGTCTACCTTGTTCTATTGCTCTTTTAAAATTCAATTAGCTCCGTGAAACGCAGTTATGCGAAGTGTAAATCTTTGTTTTTAGTTTTGTGCTACTTTTAGTCCGGACTCCGGAGTCCATTAAATTCAAAAAACACGCCCCCCTGCCTCTCTGGCAGGGAGGTTTTTAATGTCTTCCCCTGCCCCGCTCCCCTCCTCAGGCCCGGGTATGGCCTCTCATAGTGAGATTCGGCTTTTAGAAGCTGAACTCGCTAAGTTTCGTGGCTTCATCAGAAGCAACTGTCCCTCCCTAATAGAGAACTATGACGCGTTTACGAAGAAGTATCGCGCCGAGCACTTTTTCGCGATGCCCGCTCCCTCGGTCCTAGTTAGGATCGAGGAATCAAACGACTTCGAGCTGAGGAATCGTGACTCCTCTAGTGACGATACGTCCGGCTCTGACTCCGCTAAGCCTTCTAAACTCGCAAACCTCGACGGCGCGAAAGTGCCAACGGTGACTCCCGCATCCCCTAGACCAGTCTCGCCCAAAGCTGCGACTCTCGCAGTCACGGGTAAGAAGCCCCGCCCTCCACCTCCTGTCATGATCCAGGACAGAGCGTCCTGGATCGAAATCTCTAGTCTGCTGCAAGACATTCCTTTCACCTCTGCCATGAGTAACCTCGTGGGTATTCAGGTAAAGATAGCTACCCCTACTATTCACCGCAAACATACGCATTTCCTGCGTGATAATAAGTTTGCTTTTTTCACCTATGCACTCGAAGAAGGGCGTATGCTGCGTATTGTCATCCGCAGAGTCCCTTCGAAAATCCCAGTCGATGACATATACAAAGACCTCAGGGAACAGAAGTTCCCTGTCAAAGATGTGCACCGTATGCGCTCCCCGCGCACTAGAATGCCCTACGATATGGTGTTGGTCATTCTTGACCGCATCGTGGAGGGTAAGAAAATATTTAATCTCTCGACCCTCCGCGGCCTCTCCGGCGTCACCGTAGAGCGGCCGCGCAAAACGTCCGTACCCTCGCAGTGTCACAACTGCCAGGTGTACGGACACTCGGCACTTAATTGTTACCTGAAACCAAGGTGCGTTAAGTGTCTCGGCGACCACTCCACTAAGGAGTGTCCTCGCACGAAAGACTCGCCCGATCCTCCGAGTTGTGTCTTGTGCCGCGGTGTGGGCCATACCGCGAATTATCGCAGGTGTCCCCGCGCCCCTCGTACAAAACAACCCCGCTACGCTAGATAGGTCTCGCCGTCTAAGGCGTCTGCGGCGTCAACCCGTCCCTGACCTCCGCCTCTCAAATCTAGAGAGGCCTTCCCTAACTTGCCGAGCACATCTCGTGCACCGGTAGCGCCCGCACCCGCGCCTAGTGCGCCCCTCCGCACCGCACGGGCCCCTCAGGCCCCGTAAACCCTCAAGATCGCGCCCGAGCCTGCTCCTCGTCCTCAGGCGGCTAAGCTTTCACAGACCGACCCCGCCTTCTCCTTCAAATTATCTGGTATGGACTGGTCAGCCCAGCTCTTAGTCTTCCACGAGATCTCGGAGATCTCCGCTTACGATGAAGTAGCAAACGATCCAAAACAGGGCCCTATTCGTGCGATTGCGAAGTTTCCCGCCATTCTAAGGCTCGCGCGCGCCACCGTCTCGGAATAATAATAATTTTTCTCAATATAAGATAGAGTAAACTCGCGTGTTTATATCTATCTTCCCCTAAAATCGATAAACAATGTCGTTATTTCTATTTTTAGATACGGGCGCCGGCGCCGTTCGTTATATTTGATCTTTTCAATTCACGTGGCCGGCCACGTCGCGGACCTCTCCCTCGTGCGTCACGAGGCAGGGCCCTCACGTTTTACTCCCGCACATACGTCGCGTCATCTCGGCAGCATCTTTGCTCGAGATTACCCGAGTGATCACAAAGATGTTACTATCGCGATACAGTACACACCACACCGATTATACACACACAGATATTCAGACATGCACCTTTACACTAACTGGTGGAAGGGTTTACTTTTTTTCCCTTATTCGAACTGAATCGAGTAGTTTAGTTTGTTTCTTTCCGATTTACATGTTGTGTTTTTGAACCATGTAATTTTAATTGTATGATTCAAAAATGAATACATGTATAGCTCAGCATAGTTTAGCTAGGTCAGATCGGGTTATTTCCGGTAACAGCCCAAGCCGAGGTGTGCCGTGCACCATTGAGCATGTTACTTAAACAAAATCGTCTGAGTGCCTTAAGCGCTCGCCTTAGTAGTCCGGTGAATCTGTGAAGGCCTAGTAAGGCCAATAGTGTAGTCAGTTTGAGAAAAAAAAATCTATATATTAATGCATAAATACTCTTATTATCCGTACTATGAAAGGAGTCTGTGACAATTGTTATCTCACTAGCATGTGGTAAAAAAGTTTAGGAAACGCTAAACTTAGAGATAACTGGGAAAACTATTTAACGTCGGCCATTACCGGCGATCGCAAATCCGAACGCCGCGTTTGAATACATCAAATAACCCATCCATCGCATCTGAATTGCTTTTAACCGACGATCATAATATTTAATGGAACCATAAAGAATAAACTACAATGTTTTTAGTTGAAATAGGTTAGGGAAATAGGGTATTGAAGACATGAGTGGATGAAAGATCACATTTGTAATCATGGAGAAATGCACTCTATGTAAATCTTTGATTATGGTAGGTATATACATAGTTTGGGTACTATGTTTTATTTTCATTTCTAAGCCTACTTGTACCAACCTTGTAAGAATTGAATATATACAGAATTCGGAGAAAGCATTTTGATTTAAATGAAAAGATAAAAAAATGTTGCATATATTTTTTTAATATCATATAGAAGGCAAACGAATATGCGGGTCACCTGTTGTTAAGCGATCACCGCCGTCCATAAACACTAACAACCCCAGAGGAGTCGCAAGTGCGTTGCCAGCCTGTGTTTGGGGTAATGGAGAGAAAGAGAGTGAGGTTAGAGGAGGAGGGGAAGGGAGAGGAAAGGGGAGGGGATGGGAGATGGGTCTCCGGCGCCCTCACTAACCGAACAAAACGCAATAATGCAAGCACTGTTACTTTACGTCGGTTTTCTGTGAGAGGGTGGTTCTAGCCCGGACAAGCCGACCCTTTCATGATGAAACTAATAATTGCTTCAGCGTGGCTCTACCACCTCATGACTTCAGTTATTCTTTGCTAAGTTTGGTACAGTTCAAGTACCATCATTGTTATTCTTGAACTGTAACAAAAATTATCAGTATAAATCATGAAAACAGTATCACTGTTGTAAAAATAATAATCTACAATCATTAAATAATATTTTTTATACATACAATTTTTTCAAAACTGTGACAGTTTTCTTTTAGGAAAACAACGAAAAAATCACAAATATGTGTCACTAAATGCTTTGTCTATTTGCTATAACTTATTCAAAAATAATTTAAGCGAATCTTATCAAATTTTGACGATTTTTTTTTATTCAGAAAGTGTTTGGAATTCTATAATTTATAGCCCATAAAATAATTTAAAATATTTGTAGAAATCATTACATGTGAGGTAGTAATGGCCTAATGACACTAGCTTGTAAACCACACACCCACTGTTAAATAAAAGAATCACTGACAAACTACAGTTCCATATTCTTCCGCATAAAGTTGTAGGAGGACTACAGAACATTTATCAAAATATTCAAGTTTCTTCACGATGATTTCCTTCACCGTTATCTGATGCTATTACTAATTATAATTGTATTAGTAAGCGTTTATCAAAAGCAAATAAATTAATCTCAAAGCAAGGTATTGCTGATTGGATTAACTTCTACGCACTAGAGTTCAGTAAGTAGGGTTCCCAAGAATTGAACTCAAATTATCAAGTAATAGTTGGAATACGGGGCCATAAAATTTACATCTAGTTTAATTTTATCTAAAATTCACTTCTTAAACGTGACATGTTGAATCAGACCATGATTATTACTGCTATAAATGCAACAAATAAATATCGCCTACGTGTGAGTAGAAACCTAGATTGGTTCAGAAAGCGTGATAATAAAACTCGGTGTTTGTAAAATAGACTGTATTATATTTGTTCCATGCATGACTTTTATAGACATAGGATATCTTACAAACAAAAGTTTCAATGACAAATGTGAATAAATTAATACATTTCGGCCAGTCTGCGTAAAGATGACATTCTTGTGTCATGTGTAAAAAAATCATTTATACATTCAAGATCCTCCATGTCAAGTATTCAAGTACTTTACGAGAGATATAATTTTCTATATGCAGTTTTGTGGGACGCTTTATGAATCCTAGGAATGGGACGTTATAGATATTGACAAAAGGTTGGCAACATGGTCCACAAACGAAATCGACAATCCTATAGTCCTCATATGTTTTTACATTCCTGACAGTCGGATAAACACGACAGACCGAGATTTGTAATATCATTGAGATATTGTCCAATGTAGCCGAATTTAATGGGAGATTCTCTACGCTCAATAGAATGTATGCTAGTGAATATGTAGTAAGAAACAACTGGGTACTCTTGTCATTTCATATTGTATGTAGGTTAGAGATCGCACAAAACAATAAAATTTCATTTTTGATTGATTTATCTATAAGAAACTTAGTACTGTTCTATTGCCATCAATGCATCATTTATAGTATGACTGTTGTTTGAAATAGCCGGTCAACTAAGTTGGTAATTTATAATACTATATTTTATAAATTTTATGGACATTTGAAACAGAATTTTATTTTGTTTATTTCCAATGTTTTCATTTCTAAAGTTAATTAGCAGAATACGTGTCGTGTCGAAATATTTAGGTGATTCCCTAATACTTTGTAGTAAAATATTTTACAAGATTAATTTTGAACTAATCTTTATTTTTAAATATTGTCATAGCAATAAAAACTCTAATTGTAATGATATAAAATTTTTATTATACTCTAATTCTTCCTCTATCTTTTTCTAAAAGTTTCACCAAGATTCAACCGATACAGATCAATTTAGAACAACAAGAAATACTCCAATTTTTTTTATGTGTATAGACATAAATATCCTAATAAAATTGTGATATATTGTAATTGAAACAATAAACGTAATAATTTAAATGTTTTTTTTTGTTTCAGGTATAAAACTTATAATCGTCTAAGTCTAATCAGTAAATTTTACATCGTCTGTGGTAAGAACCTTATATTTCAAGGATTGTACTCCTGCTATTTCAAACTAAGGCTGATATTAATAAATCAGCATATTTGAATTTTTTTTCTCCGTATTTCTTAATATTCTACATCAAAGAATTCAAACGAACATATTCATAAGATAACAATATAAAAGTAGAAATGGAACGTAAAATAACACATAAAATTGTTCTCTGAAAACGTTTCAAACACAAGTGATGTGATAAATGAGAAATCTAAACACATCGAAGTAGCTATTCATTTCATTATTATATTTCTACTGATTGTGTATATTTCTTGAAAATTTCGTCGAGGTTTTTATTCTTTTCAAAGAGTATATACTTGTATGCTGTAAGAGAAAATAAACTTTAACCGAATGATAATAAGACATATGACAACAGAAAATTATTTGAAGCAGAAATTTCCATTTCAACGAAGCAGCTTAGGGTTCTTCAAAGAGATAGATGGCTTTGAAAATGTGAAAATTGACACAATATTGCCCTTCGGTAAAGGGCCGTTACGGCACATAAATATTCTACGTTTTAAAGCGTATTTCCAAATGTACCGTAAAATTGGTGGCTTTTGTGGAATTCTTTAACGTATAAACTCGTATTTACGAGGTGGCTTTTATCAACTGTCAACTTTTATAGACGCTTTAGTGGCTCATTGCGGAAGCTACGAGTAGGTATTCGTTCCGCTCTTTAAAATATATGCGTTAAAATCGTCTCATGTGGCCCAATAAACCATCTTACTATCTTCGTTGCGCTTTCCTGAGTGTTTTGTAGAAGTACTTGAAGCGTTGGTAACAACTGCAACGTGTTTCATTGCTTCTTCTATAAAGGTACATTCCAATGCAGAACGATCTAAAACTATCATTGTAACAAAAGATAAGAGAGAGAACATTAGCTTAACGCAATGATGGTCCAGTGTGTGGAGGAATAAACAACTTACACCCCACATATTGGTGGGTTACCAACCACCACATAACGGTTGGTGTGTAGGGCATTTAAAAGTACAAGTGAATTGTATTTCGATAGTGAGCCTAATATTTCAATAAAGTTTAGAATCTTGATGAAAGCGTAGATGCATTGTTCGATATCTTTCTAAACTCGCCTAAGTAAGAAACCCTCATGTAGTGGTAGTACATCTATGGTTAAGTATTTGTGTGTTCCAGCAGCTACATTTAAGCTTAATATTATGGTGGTCACACCTTATAACTTATAAACAATAAAAAAGAAAGAGAAGGATATTTTAAAACAAAGACCAAATCTAATTAAAAAATATTAAAGTTGAAGATTTCCAACGGCATAAACACAACAATGTAAAGCTGCAACGCCTGATGGTGAAAATTAGTATAGTTTAATAGGAAATATTTCAATTAAAATACATAGAACTTAGGGATGTTTTGGGAAGTAAATTTGTGAGTCGATGCATTTTCAAGTTTTACTGTGTGATTGCGTCATCTGTGATTTTTGCCTTTAATTTGGTTGTTCTTATTTTTATTTATGTACTGTATTTTATTCAATATGAGAATTTTGATAAATACATTAAAGTTCGGTGTAAAATATCGGGACAGAAAAAAGAATAATAAAATATCACCAAGAAAGGAAGAAAAACAAGATCTCTTTGATCCTCAAGCCTACATCTTTCAGTTGTATTTAATATAACCAAAAGTGAGTTGTTTAGGAACAAAGTACACACACAAGCTTAACGCCTGTTTATGTACTCGACGAGAAATTAAACTGAAGTAAATTTAAGGACGAATGCTTTCACTAATACTCGTCTGCAGTAAAACCGAAACTGGTTCATACTCGGGATTTGAGATGTCATAAACTCCTAGTTTAATGACTTCTTTATAGTTGGTGAGATATAGAGTGATCTATTAAATTCACTTTCACGTCAGTGTGTACTATAATTACCTTATTATTTATTTCAAATTACTATACTCAGCAAACCATTTTACCTTCAGTTTCAAGAGCATTTGTGATGCACAAAAGATCCTAAATACCTTTCAGTATTTTACCAATTCTGCATTTGTCATATTTCGCACGTCTTAGTCAATGCTGTCGTCGTTTTTAGTCACCATTTAAAAGTATATGATGAAACAAATCTTTAATATTTCTCCTACAAATTTTCAACTCAACGTTATCTAGTTCTATACAACTTTTCGCGTACTCGGTCCTATTATTTGGACATAAACAAATGTTTGGCAAAATTTCATTTACTTTGATTTCGTAATTATCTTAATCAAAAATAGGTAAAAATTGGATGTAAAACTTCAGTTAGTATAGACCTTGTAAGCGAGTTCAAAATTTTCCCATTCAGCGAAAATAGCTTAGTAATTAAATTATCAGATACTGCGTCAATTAACATGAGTCTAATCCTACCATAAGCCTTTGCTTTCAGTGTAGGACAAAGCACATCGAAAATACTGCATGGCGGTAGAACATTTTCCTATTCTCGTCTGCCTAAAACAAAGTCGCGTTAGTCGAGAGGTTCCATTGATGAAGTACCAATTCTATGTCTACAGCTTAGAACTTTGGCACGTATCAGCATTTTAATTTTCTTGCATTTACGGTTTTACATTAGTGACACTTAGCTGTCGGTGAAGCATTCATCGTGAAAATATTTGAACTTAAGAGATGTTTTAGTACTACAAACGTATGTAAATACATTGCAAAGTATCTAAAGGTGTCTTAAAATTTCCATGATTAATAGATTCAGGTCGAAATGTTAACTTTTTATGAAAGAATTAAAAACGGACTTGTTGGTGTTAAGTGAATCATTTGGAATGTTCATTAAAACTGCATTTGCGGAATGGACCATAAACCTAGATATACAATATAGGTCACATCTTCATTCACATTATAGATCATGATTTTTATTGTTGTTGTCATTAAATTATGTAGGTGGTAGAACAAGTTGAGCTATTACTGGTTTCAATATGAAAACGTCGGCTCGTGCGGGGTAGTACCACCCTCTCACAGAAAACCGTTGTGAAGTAAAAGTGTTTGCAATGTTGCGTTTTGTTCGGTCAGTGAGAGCGCAGGAGGCCCACCTACACTCCCTTTTCCTTGCCTCCTCCCCTTCCGCATCCCTCCCACAGGGTGGCAATGCACTTGCGACTCCTCTGGTGTTGCTAGTGTCAACGGACGGAGGTGATCACTTAACATCAGGCGACCCATCAGTTCGTTTGCTTTCTATGATATAAAAAAATATATATGTTAGAGATGTATCTAGATACACTACTATAATGTTATATTATCACTTTAATAT
>JACEII010000057.1:225739-261213 GCA_014332785.1 Antheraea mylitta | reverse complement strand
AAGTGAATTCAACAATATAACTAAAGTAACTTCTGCCCGCGACTTCGTCCGCGTGGAATATTTACCGTTTACGTAGCGCACACAGCAAAAGCTCCGATCCTATAGGTCTTACCGTGACGATATAGCTATTTTCGATGATTAAGATATTTAACGCAGAAAGAGTTTTTCAAAGTGGACTAGTAGTTCCTGAGATTAGCACGTTTAAGCAATCAAACTTCAGCTTTATAGTATAGATTACTATTTTAAGCAATATCGGAACATTGATACAAATAATTCAATTTTTTTAAATTCATATTTTTGAAATCAGAATTTTAACAGCAAAAAAACAACGTACACCCTTTCAACCCTTTTGGACGGGGTTAAAACGAATAATGACAGACGAAACCATTGAATTGGAGAGGCAAGATATCTCGTGTCCGGTAACCGACATCAAAGGAACGGACAGCCGTACGAATGCGAATAAATCACCGGACTCGGACGCGCCCGGTAACGTTGCCCGAACGGGGCAGTTTAATGAATGTCTGTCAGTCGATATTAATGATGGGCCGCCACCAATGACGTACATCCTACATTTTCAATTTCATTTGTTAAGTTCCCGGTGACAAGGTTATATCGTTTGTGTTTATCGTCGTTGTTAACAGTATGCATGGTGAAAATATTGGCCGGAAATTGATACGCACCTTTGTAATTTCGGTGACTGAAACTGAACCATTAAAGCTGGAAAATATTTGCAGATGAAATTCAATTATTTTAGTGCTAAGTAATTTTGAAGCGATGGTGGTTTATTTGTAGCGCGTTCAGAAAGGGTCAGACTATCATGGCTTTGTTGAAAATCAAAACTAGCACCTACTGATGAATTCCGACAGTTTTACCTGAGAGGTCAGTTCTTGGTTTCATCTAAAGCTACATCGTTATTTCTCATCATGTGTGTTTGTGAGCAAGCATCAACAATGTTTAAAAATAAATTGTCTTTTTGTTGCTAATCATTACGAATTGAATTAATGAAAGTTTCTTGAATCTTTAGCCGTCACCTAAATCAATTATATTTTACTCTTTAAGATTGAAATAATCATCAATTGTAGAGGCGTCTTCGGTAACAGCCCAAGTCGAGGTGTGTCGTGCAGCCTTGAACATGTTACCTGAATAAAATTCGACTGCGTGCCTTAAGCGCTCACCTTAGTAATCCGGTGAAGCTATAAAGGCTTTATGTCATAGACACAAAGTTTTTTAAAGCCTTTTAAAGGAATGCAGTATTAAATGTTTTATACAGAACATTATTATACCATTTTCAGTTTTACTGGCTTGTTTACTCACTGCTGTTTATTGTTATTTTTCTTATACCCGCACTTTCCTTTACGACGTCACTTGGAGAACTCGCAGTGGTCTTTATTGTAATATGAAGTATTAAGTTATACTTACATTATCTTGAAATATTTTCTTCAATTTTTAGTTACCCTATATATCAATTGCTTTTGATAACATCCAAATTGTATTAAAAAATTAATAAGCCTTGTATTATTTACTTGATTTTGATTATTTAATACATATAATAAAAAAATAAATGTAACGTATCTATACATTATAAATTTTTGAGAAATTTATTCGTCAATGTTTTTTTTACACTAGGTACCACGCGTACGGAGCGCGGACACAGGTATTTTCATTATATGTATCACATTTCATTTATGAGTAGCAAAGAAAAGGAAACGCCTATGATATTGTTTCGTTTGATTTTTAATTTAAATTATGAAACTTGAAATGAAACTTATGGACAGGAACATAATAAGAAAATAATTAAATACTAAAATAGAGGCAGAATTCGTAGATTCACCTGTAGCAATATCGGGCTTTTGAATCGTTTCTTCAATTATTCTGAAATATACCAATAATAACAACACAATTAGTTGGTTGATTTCATGTCAAAGACGTCCAAGTAAATTCCACCTTTGACTCCAATTTTAGATGTATTAAAATATTTGAAAACGGAAACGATTTTGCATTTAAAAACTTGGATAATAAAAAAGTACAATATTGCAATTAATGTATATACACTACATCGTATGTAAATTAAAGTTATCTATAATAATAGTATAAAGAGGTAAAGTTTGTGAGTTTGTGACGTTGTGATGTTGTGTCGTTGTAGGGCGTAATCTCAGGAACTACTGGTCCGATTTGAATAATACTTTCAGTGTTATATAGCTCATTCATCGAGAATGGTTATAGGCTATATATCATCAAGCTAAGACCAATAGGAGCGCAGTACAAATGAAATATGTTTCAAAATCGGGATGTTTTTTCCTATTGAGAACGCGAACGAAGTCTCGGGCAGAGGCTAGTACTAGATAAAATAAATTTAAAGTGACTTACACAGAATCCGTATTTGTTGGCGACACTCGACGTATATCTTCAATAATATAATCAGTTACTAATTCTTTTGCATCAGTTGCAAGAACAAAATCCTCATGCAAAAATGATTCTCTTGCTACTTTACGGACGATTGCATTTGGCATATCATTTGCCATAGCAAGAACATCTCTCTCATCAAGTAAATTATCATTAACCGTATAGTGCATTGTAACATTGGCAGTTATTAATCCAAGATTGTATTCAGGCGGATCTGATATACCGTACACTTCTAAGTTTTCGCTAGTTCCATAACTCCATCGTCTAAATAATTTATCTCTTATATTTTGGCCGTAATGTGCAATTTGTTTCAGAGATGCGCCAGCTGAATCATAATCCCCAAATAATTCTTCTATAATATTGTTTCTCTGCAAAAGATTTTATTAAATACTTTTTTCAATATCGTAAACATTTATTTTTATTATCTTATTCAGTCTTTTATCTTTATGATACCTATTTCATTCTGAAATGATGGCTCTTTGTATCTAATGGTTAATTGTAATGGACCCTTAAAGCCTTTGCCTAGATAACGATGGTAATTTGAGTTTATGGATGTCTTTAAGCATTAAATTAATTTACTATTGCTCGCAAATGATTCGAATTGTTTTACTCGAGTAATAGGGCTGAAATAAAATTACCTAACAAAAAACTTAAAACTGAAACATTTGACAAACATTTTCAATCGGATCGCGAACATAATCACCAGTTTTATCTTAAAGTAAATTTAATGCATATACAAACGTGTCACTAGTACACGTGGACGGAATAATTCATTCAAAATAAAAATGTTTATTTGAAAGTATTATTTATATACATATAAATAAGCGAAGAGAAAAATCTTTTTTTAATTTATCAAACAATCTTTTTTCTGTTTACTATCTATTGGCGAGCTTCAATGTTATGAACAAAAAGAAAATTATTTCTATACCAAAACAGTCGAATTCCTTATTTATAAGTCTCATTCGTCATCATCCTTACGTGTAGTGATATACAAAATTCGTACCACTTTGTCGAAAATCCTCAATCATTTTGAAGTTAAAAAGACAATGAATTATGATTGAATATGTATCACTGGATGACCATAATGTATGTAATTTACATATTTAAAATTAAAAATGATATTTGCTCATACAGAGATTTTAAATTCATTTCTAAAGTGATTGCAACTTACGTTTGCACGTAAATTTAAAGGGCGATAATGATTGATCCTAAAAATTAATGCCCGTGATTTACATTATATTTGCAATCAATATTGTGGTAGTAGCGCATGCTCTGATGTTTGCCAGACTACCTACCAACCTCAGGTCTCCGAGAACCTAATTGCATATTCTCATATCACTACTCTACAGCCAGGTTTTGTCTTAAGCTTAGTATCAAACCATTTCTTACAACATCTTAACATGTCACAGTGAAAAGCATAACATATCAACTTTTAAATTTGAACCTTCTTCAATTAATGCATCATCACAAATTTTAAATCAAATTGCAATTCCGACATGATTTGAATGGAATCATTCATAAAAAAAAGTTTAGAGTTTTAATAATCTATTATCATTAAATCTGGGAATACTTGGGATCAGGATGTTCGAAATGCTCTATAGTGAAAACGTGACAGTGCTGAGGCTACTTCTGTATACAACGTGATTGTTAGTTCTTTTAATAAAATCTGTGAGAAACCCGACGTAACACAAGGGTTAATTGTTAAAGTAAAAAGTCGAGGCAGTCATAAGGATTACGGACAGGAGTGAAATTGAAAATAATGGAATAACTGTGTTCTATTTTGAAGTTTTAAATTAATTATAATCTGAATTATTTAAAATTCATAATTTATATATTAGAATAATTAACATTAATTTGGTTTTTGCACATCTGTTTGTACTACGAGCAATTCTATACAGTTCTATTAAGCAATTGTACATACGATGTGCTAAGCTCAATACAAAATAATATTACATACTCGTTACTTCTAGAATGGAATTTTATGGTAGACGTAATCGTAAATACCATAAAGTTGGCATGACTCACACTAAGTTTGATTATGTATTATCGCGATATACAATAAAATTTATACGCTATTTATCTATAAATATAATCCTAACATTAACATATCTGTCGTATATATTCCCGTATCATCTTTATTGTAGAATAATAGTAAATTAAATTAGTATACATGATTACTCATTGTTGTAATGTTCCACGTATTGTAAAAGATATAAAATTGTACGTCGTACATTATTTTTAATATACTAATGGAATTTATGTTTACATTTGTAAACGGATTAGACACAATAAGAGATTTTACGAAATTCATAGATAATAAATTGTAACTATTAAACAATTACTCTACAGCCACACTTTCAACGTGTGATGCTGTAATCGCAGTCCGCAGTTATTTTGCTTTTGTTATTTCTACCTATTCGCTCTAATGTTTAAAATAAACTATAGATGGATAGACACGGCGCGCTTTATATACCTTTCAATGAAGGAGGGTGGAAACCCCTGGAAATCTGACGTAATCATTAGCACGATTCGACAATCTTCGATACGGTCAATGTTTAGAAAATTGTCTTTGGTTTCCTATGGTAATTGCATCGTTCTTTGTTTATTTGTAAAGAGTTTCCATACATTATGTAATAATATATCAATATTATCGAAGATTATAATTGAAAGTAGTGATATACTTGCTGTAATTTTACTTACTGTAATCTGTTGTATGCCAATAAGTTCACAGATGTATTTGTAATGAATGTCTCCGAAACAGTAATCATTTTTATGTTGATTTTGTACTGTTATGTACATAGTACTGGGAGGAAACAATTCGACTAAACCCATTCCTACTCCCATAGCCTGAAAGTGAAAAAAAGATTAAATTATAATAGACTAGTACGTATTTAAGTGACAGTATATTGAGTACGTAAAGATAGCCAAAATTTAACATCATTCTACATTTACTGAAAATAATTTATACTTTTGAATTGTTTAAAGAGCACATAGCAGTTGGTTCAATGAGATATTATAGGATGGGGTTAAAGTGAATACATAAAAAGATTGTATCGCAGTACCACAATCATATGAATTGTAAATCCAAGTACTAATTTAACAGAAACGCATTGATCGTGCCCATGTCTGGTTTCACAATAATTATTTTGGAATTTTATCTTCTTATAAACACTAAAGTATAACACAAGTATTACAAATATATCGCAAAATATTGTATTGTGTATTGTTATCTTACATAAATAATATCAGAATAAACAGCAACAGCTTCAAGTTCAGAGTTAGGAAAGTATTCCATGTACCCAACACCAGCTAAAAGGTGAACTGACTGTAACTTTTTGTTATATTCTGGCCTCATTGAAGCCAGTATAAGGAATACGGTGCCGCCTTGAGAATGTCCAATATAATGCAGTTTATCCATTCCAGTGATATCAAGAATATAGTCAATCATTGAGGCTAAGTCGTACATGCCGATTTCTTCAAAGCTGAAGTCGAAGAAGTCGAATTTCTCTTGTTCGTGATCAGGATCTAGAGAGACATGATTACGAGAGTATGTATTTCCTCGTGCATTGCCCATCCACACATCAAAGCCGGCATCGGCTAAATTGTAACCTGAAAACATAAGAAGTTCAAGTAAATTGATATTCATATTTCTTTTCTTTTTGCAACCTTGAGGCTTAATAACTTTTTGTAATAAACAAAAATTCTGTAGTGTTCTTGTAATGGTTCGTTATTTAATGTTGTTCTCAAAACTAATTGTTACTTTTTTGGAAGAGTTTATGGGACACGACATCGACGGACATAACTTCAAATCCTAGCAACTGAGTGATAGCATACAGTAAAGGAGAACATCTTGATGGAAGTATAGGATGGTGGCAGGGTTTTTCCAAGTCCGCCTGGCTGGCTACCACTTTCAAGTTGAAAATCTGTTTCCAAGAATCTGTTGGTGTGTTCCGACAGCTACACTTGAGCCTCCCCTCTAGGTTTAGCGTGTTTACCATCTTAAACCACATCTTTCTTTAACATCATATGAGATTTAAATCAGTAATATTTTGTAAAAGTAGAATTATTAATAAAGAAAAAAGCCTCACTGCAATCTCTTTTTTTATTCATAAATACTGCTTTCATATTGTATGTCCGTCCTACAATTCCGACGAATATAGACAACATCTCATATGTTAAAATATATGAAGTTAAATGGCTTTATTCAACGGAGAGTACGAAATTAATAGGCATACATATGGTCGCAAAACATTAGCCTCCTTTTACGCTTTCGGTTAATAAGCAATTCTAGCTAAGTACAATAGATTAATTTATTTACATAAACATATTTATTTACCCTCCTGTTAATGATATTTTTATAACTCTAAGTAAAATATGTGGTACTCTTATTACATTAGGGTTACTGTAATTAATTTCCTGTACATCGGAAGAAATGTGGCATATTCGACATAAGGCTAGGTCACCTACACTAATTATAGTTAATTATATTAGAACTAAATTGAAAAGAGTAATTTAAAAGCTACAAGAATCAGAAAATAAGCAAATAATTACTTTGCCCTTACCGATACTGTATTCTGATCCCATTATAATAAATGAATGAGAAGCGGACATGAGTCCATGCATTAGGAAGACTACGGGTCTATTAATTTCATTTGAATGGTGCTGATATCTTGTATACGGCATTCTGTGCATTTGCAAGACATAACCGTCATCAGTAGTCACGTGATGAGTTTCAAGATGATACCCCTGCGATTGTATGCTTTCCACCTAGTGCAAGAAGACAAGAATATAAAGGATATCTAAATAACATTACGTCTCTCAATGTTACACACGAAGGAAATGAAACTTCTTTGGCTTATATATATATATTAAATTATATATATGTATGGGATTACTCATAAAGGCTATATGAAGTCCCGTAGTATAAATACTCAACTATACATTTATTTATATTGGTGTACTACTAGACCTAGACAGATACTTATACATACTTGCACATACACACAAAATACATAGCTACGTCACGTTTAACGCGTAACAAAAAATTTTCCCAACCGTATCATAAGAAATTTCACTTTCATAATCTTCAAATTATAGGAAGGTAATAGTTGGAATTTAGCTTACTGCCAGAAGGAAACGTTCCCGGAAGGCTTGTTGCATTAATACATTGTTTGAGAGTGGTCTGAAATATATTTCATGTATTTCACGTCTCTGGTCTCTGATCATAAGATGAGTGAAAAAATATTTCCGTCAAAAAGCTACAACTCTAAACGGGAAGGGACCTACCTATCATGAAAAGCAAACTTGCACCATCTAAGATCCGTTCCTAAGCCAGTAACTCTCGAAAACGAAACCGTAAGTTTCGATGTTTTTAAAGTATTAATGCATGTGGCATACAATATCACGGGCTAACTCACCTTCTATCAACGAATTATTATATAATTTGTAGAAATAAAACCTAGATTTATTAAGAAGGATAATTAACTTACAGTTCGGTAAACTGAATGAGAAAGATTTTCCACAGCAGCGCCGTTAGAAACAGCTAGAGTGCACGCAACAAAATAAATAATTAAATATTTTACTGTCATCATTGCTACTTCGTCACAAATTAACTCAAATGCCCCATATCAATCATTTATAATAAGCATCTTATCAGTACAATTTAGTTTTTACTACTCTGGTCTTGACAAGAGGTAAATCCATTTACAACAACGTATTAAAAGTCAAGGAGGATGTATTTGAACTATCAAAGTACATTGTTAGTGCAATTTTTAATTGATTATTTGTAAACTTTAAGAAACAAACAAAATTTAAAGACCTTTATCATTAAATCCGTCACGATGGCTCTCATTTATGATTCATTTGTTTTTAACATTGGTGGCACGTGCTACAATATGCCACGGCAAATTTAAACAGATTAAAGAGAGATATCAAATGACTGTGGAAAGTGTCGATACTGCTTAATGATGATTTTAAAATTAATGCCGCACCTTCAGTCTCTATGTCAAATTTAGTTACTTTTGTATCTATAGTTTGAAATCGACTGGTTAACATGAAATTAGGAAGGATGGTGATGAAATGCGATTCAAGAAGAATAAAACTAATACTATCGGAATCATAAACGATGATCAACAATCTAATTATTAAATGTTGTAAAGAACTTAAATGTTTGCTTACAATTTATAACATAAAAGGGAAAAACCAACGACTCTTGTATCAGACCTGTAGCAGAAGTATTATCTAATAGATTATTTAATGTATATTATACGTTAACTTCTTTTTCATTTTATTTAACGGCTCTTGACATTATTTATATAAGTTTTATGACAAAGTAATTAACTTATGGTTAAAAACTTTCGTACATTTTCTTACATTATATCATCTTTCACTTATTTCACAAAGAAACTTACCAACCTCGTCAGAATGCTTTACTAAAATGCTACGGAACATGCGGATATATAGTTCACTTGCATAGAATTTGATAATTTAATATAACTTAGTATTATTATTCATGAAACATTTCTCCAGGAAATGGTAAAATTGATAATATTTCATATTGAACAAAACGGTGAAGGTTTTTTTTTATTATATAACTTATGTTTTAATATTTCTATATCCAAAACTTTAATTAACACTGTTAACGAAATCTTCTTTCATTATATCTAAAAAGTATTTTTGTTTAACAAAGCCATAGGTTCTTTACAGTTGCAAAATAAATATTCGGGGAATAATGTGTGCCTAAGTTCGTACAGAAAAAGATTTTTATAATTTGCATATTTGTTTACGAAATGAAACCTTCAACGAAAAACTATTAGAATGAATCGGGTTAAATCAAGGTAAAACATGACGTATCTTTTAATATGCTATCGTTTTTAGACTTGAAGAGTTAAGTCATTACATTGCCACGAACAAGCTTGCAGAGGGTTCGCAACTTGACACCGTTTGCTTAGCATAATTAGCTTCTGTTTTTGTCTTTTATCTTTTCATTTGTAGATTTGTTTTGACCTAAATAAACAATCTAGATTGATCTTATTTTAAGGATATAACTGTATTATAAAATACATTGAAAAGTCTGCAAACGCTTTAAATGAGAAAGATACATTATTGTTTGTGTAGCGACATTCTAACTACACCTGTCTCGCTGTGTTCAATTAGTCGAGAGTAGGTGGCGACAGACAGAAAACCATTTTCACGATTAGACGCCTGATAAATTACGGTGCCTTCTATTGTGTTAGTGAACTAACTTTGGATAAATATTCAGCTGTAAGTTTCTTTTTTAACATATCTATCATCAAAATATTGTAAACTCATTGAGCATTTTTGGAGGTATAAGGACTGTACCAAGAAGGTCATAGTGGACATAAATCAAAAGAACTCTTTTCAATCTACTGAATTCTTCAATTTATATATAGGTATTTAAGTAGTTATATTTCTTAGCTAACATAATGATAATGTCCTAGGCTAAATAATTAAACGCTGGTGAACATCATCATCAAATATCATTAGGTGAAGAGCGTTAACTTCAATGACTATAAAACGTAGTTTAAAAATGATGGCGAAAATAAAATATCCCATCAAAAAGATATTCTCGACCCTTTAATTCAAGAAAGATTAGGCAATTTGCAATTTCCCATCGTAAAGTGTAGCTATAAATGAATTAAAAGTTTTAATTGCAATGGAAAAGAAGCCGAAGTTGTTATACCGTCGAAACAAATAAAGTTAGCGCCTATGAGTAACGAGGAAAGTTGCCCGATGACGAGCTCCGGTGTTCCGTACAAACGGCTACCCGAGATTTATTCTATCACTTGAATACTTTATGACATTTATTAGCTTACAATCTCTAAAGTCATAAAGCCACAATTGTAGGAAAGTTTAAGCTGAACGATAAAAAAAGAAAAGTGTATTTATTTTCCATACTTATATCAATTTTGCTTCTTTTGTAATTAATATATGATACTAGATTTTACCTGTGGTTTTGCATGCTTTAATGCAGATACGATCTATCCCTGAAGGAACTTTGTGCGGATGAAAGGTAATTGGTCTTTGATAAACAGGCCAAACATTTAGGGGATTTATCTCTTAAGCGCAGCTGCTGAAACATACCAACAGATATTTAGTGACAGATTTTCAATTTGAGGGTGGCCACGCAGCCCTAGAAAAAATGCTGTCTTTATCACGATGTTTTCCTTTACTGAAAGCTGTGACTCAGTTGCAAGGATTCGAATCTACGTGTATCGACGAGGTGTTCGAATACGCTATCACCTACAATATAATAGCTGCGACAAGATGTCCGAACACGCTATCAAATAAGCTATAATAGCTTCGACGAGGTGTCCGAGCACGCTATCAAATAAGCTATAATAGCTTCGACGAGGTGTTCGAATACGCTATCAACTAACCGCTTCAGTCCTTTTCGGGAACCCGTGAAAACGTAACAAAACAAACAAACTCATGTTCGTATTTGTAATATTAATTAGGATTGCGATTTCGACTTTAATTATGAACTAATTGTCCCCGCGTTTCTTCACTTTTATTACACAGGAATTAAATTCACCTTGCACTTTTACTTCATAATTTCCAAAAGTGTTATTGCTCAATATTAGTTATAAATCTGAAACTAATTTGACTCACTGTATTAAATCTTATAAAATTGTATTACATTTTATTTTTATTGATAAATGAAATTACATTTTATTAAAATCTGTTGAGAATAATTAAAAATATAATACACTGAAATATATTTTTTCACGATTTTTGATGGTATTATCATTAATAACTTTGACAACCTGTATAATCATTTTGCAGGAAATGCTGATCCAACTCTTCTGTATAAAGTTGAAAAGTATTTTTAATTGAAAACGTTTCAACTTTCTTTGGAAAATATTATTTAATATCTCGAAAGAAAGACATATTTTCATTTCCAAAATTCGTAAACAAATTGATTTATAATAGGTATTATGATTTTGAAAACTTACATAATATCTAATGTTTAATGCAGTTTTTTGAACTTGTATAAAAAGATCTGATTCACCTCTCTTTCAAGTATGTACTTACATAGCTCGTAGTCCATCTAACTGAGTACGTTTCGCTTCGTGATTTTGCAGGAATTGCCGATCCAACACTTCTATTTAAAGTTGAAAAGTATTTTTTTTTTTTTTTTGAAAACATTGCAGCCATCTTAGGAAGATATTATTTAATACCTATAGTGAAGAAATATTTAATTTTGTTATTCTATAAAAAGCAACATTCGTAAGGAAATTGATTCATTATAACATTTGTAAAAAAAAAATTCTTTATCACGTTTTACTGATCCTGACAAATACTGTACCGCTTTAGTGATTGTTTGTTTTTATGTTTGTTTGAAATGGGTAATCTCTGGAACTAAAGGCTTCGGCAAACATAAAGTGTACCTAGTGTTGAGTTCAAGCGTCGCGTATTTCTGTTTGAGCACACTTAACGCAATACTCTTCAGAGTGCCATCAGAACGCGTGAATGTAGATTCATTAAAGAAAGCTATTGAGAGAATACCATCGTTTGTGAATGTCTATGTCAACTAGATAAAAAACGGCTCAATGACACGATCAACTTCTTACATCAGTTGTATTTGTTTAAACTTATCTGCGTTCATAATAATTGAGTGTTTTTAATTAAAGCCTGGGGCGCAGCTTTCTTATAGTAAACATACAATTCGAGTATAAATAAATTTAATTTAGAACAGTCAACGCTTATAATTGAAACCCTTCGTTAGTATTAAAATCCATTTTCATTTATGTATATTGTAAATTTGACACAGAAATTATTATTTACTCCAAATCTGAATATTTTCATGATATTTTGATAATATTTTTTTTTATATCAAAGGAGGCAAACGAACTGGTGGGTCACGTGATGTTAAGTGATCATCACCGTCCATAGACACTAGCGACATCAGGGACGTCGCAAGTGCGTTGCCAGCCTGTATGTGGGAGAAGGGGGAGGGGAAGGAAAGGGCAGGAAGGAAAGAGGAAGGGACGTGGGCCTGCAGCTCTCTCACTGACCGAACGAAACACAACAATGCAAGCACTGTTATTTCACGTCGGTTTTTTTTTTTTTTTTTTTTTTTTAGTTTGGGGTGGGCGGGTGCCACCCCTCGTCGGATCACCTCAGCCACGGGTAAGCCGAGACATTTTTGGGGCTAGGTTTCATCTGTCGAGTTGTTGGTCTCATTTTTAGCTTTTGTCATTCGGTTATGTATTCTACAGCTCTCTTCTTCCAGCTCCTGCACTCTCTTATCCTTCTTTGTATTTTCTGACTTTCTTACTCACATTTGGCTTCTATAATTAAATAGGAGTCCAAAGCTTGTCTCTCTCTATTTTGTTTCGTGCATTCCTCTTTGTTGTTAGTATATTATGTTTCTAGTGTTTTCCAGGGCTCTCCCTTCGAGTTTTCTTGCTTTACCTCTTTTATGTCTCACTGCTATACATGTTTTGAAGATTATCACCTCGCTTTACTTTTTAGATGTTTATCTCTCTTTCGTTCTTCATCTTTTCCTTTTGGATTTAGCGTGTTTTCTGGGTACTGTCTTTATAATTTGGGCCCGAGCTCATTCGGCCAATTTGTTTTTTACGTAGTCTACTTTCTGCAGTTTGCCGTCTACTTGTTCCTTCTTTAATTTACTTAAAGCCTAGGTCACAGTATATTCGGTGTATGCACTATTTTACCGACTATTTCCTAACATTTGGTTACCTAAATGGGCGCTTGCCCAAAGCAGCTCCAACTTTCTTCCGCAATCTCCTATTTCAGTCTTTCCTACTTTTTGCATAGCTAATAATTTTACGCCATATTTATTAGTATCAAAAACGCTTCTTTTCCTCTTCATTTCCGCCATATCCCACACTCCTCCTCGCTATTTCACGTCGGTTATCTGTGAGAGGGGTGGTACTACCCCGGAGGAGCCGACCCATTCATGCTGAAACCAAAAATTGCTTCTAAAATAAAAATTGGGCTACTATTATTGCTACTACCTACAATTTATTGAAGTTTAAATATTTGAATTTGTAATATTGGTGGGAAAAGGCCGTCAAAGCTTGGTCATCGCTTTGACTCCCTTCACCATCATTGATGCGGGTTATCCTACGGAGAGATGCGGACTGTATTTTTTCTTTGTTGTTAGCGAGGGCAAGGGTATTACCGGATAAATGCTTAATCGCAGGATCACAAGGTAATTAATCGATTGAGCTTGGTAATGGAAACATACACACTTACTTGGCAATTCCAGTCGCAGGTTTCAGCACTGCTCGGGGGGGGGGGGAGAGAAACTTTTTGTCCAAGACTTTCTTGCGGCACACACTAAGCACTCGAACTTATTAAATACAGCTACATTGCATATAGTGCATATAAAAGCCACTCCGGCGCGTACGTTAATCGACGACGACTCGTTTGTTCATTAGCGGTGCGGACGTATACTACTGCTGCCCTTTAGCGGTATGTTAAGGAGGGAAAAGGAGTGGTGTGAGGAAGAGGAGCACCCCCCCCCCGCTCCAACAAAGTATATAAAATAACTACCAAATATTTATAAATGTAAAACCGCAGTACAGACGTACATTAAACATATTAGCCAATAAACTGATCACGCGTGGTATAAAGAAAACAGAATATAACAAGACAATTTTTGAAAACATTGTGTATCTATTTGTAAACTTTAAAAGTATCAGTGAAAGTATCGAATATATTGGCTTGATATCCTCAAAGTCACTCCTGAAATAAAGAGATCAGCTCTTCTGATCAGGTTCGTAAAATTCTTAGAAATGTCAAAAGATGACGCTTCACCGGCTCAGTTCCAGACAGTCTGTTGTGGATGTGGCCTGAACTATTTGTTTTTTCTTATATTACAAATAAACAATTGCCTACACCAATACACAAGTTGTTTGAATAATGATTGTAACGTAGCTTGTATAACTAATGAATTGTAAATATCAAAGCTCTAAAAGAAATCTATATTGTTTCAACACCAATTATGCCACGATAGTATATTGTCATGCGAAGCCGGGGCATGTATCTAGTAGTATAAGTGAGTCATAACAAAAAAGATTAAAATCTACAGTCTAGATTCACAGTATTTGCGAACTATGTAGGTGTATATTATCCAGTAACATCGAATCGAGCTCACGGCACGTTCTGCAGTGATTTATAAAAAGCGCCGATCAGAGACACTTCGATTTAAAGTATAAAAGGATTTTAAAGTTGAATTACCGATGAGTTGGTGGTTTTGCAACTCCTGTTTGAAATAATGATATCCTCCTTTCTAAGTATTTGCTATTAATATAGGTTCTTCCTCGGAGTAGAACAGTTTTCTTATTCCATTTTTTTATCGAAGTTCGACAAAGTCACTGTACTGTACTTCATAATTCACCGGATCAGCCCGTTTTTGTAGTAGGTAGAGCCACGCTGAAGCTATTACTGGTTTCGATATGAATGTGTCGGCTCGCTCGGGGTAATACCACCCGACCCACACAAACACCAACTTGAAGTAACAGTGCTTGCATTGTTACGTTTCGTTCAATCAGTGGTGCACCGGATGCTCACCTCTCCCCTCTTTCTGATAGACAGGCTGGAAAAGTACTAACAATTCCCTTGGTGTTGTTAGTGTCATCAGATGACTCGCCTGTTCGTTTGCCTCTGGAAAAGTACTAACAATTCCCTTGGTGTTGTTAGTGTCATCAGATGACTCGCCTGTTCGTTTGCCTCCTATGATATAAATTAAAAAAAGTAAGAGACCCACTATAATCTCATAGACCTATTCCCGAATTTAGATTTCAAACCCTGAAAAATGCACAGTTCTTTATCTTCCACATACGCCGGTACAACTAGGATATTACTTATGTTCAGGAAACGCTCGCAGGGGCAGTTTCAGGTCAGTGAGCATGCTCGATCCCTGGCTGCCCCTTCCATGCGGCGGACGGTACACCGTGGGGTTTTAGTCCGTGCGAATCGGACATAACCTACCCTCTCCCCGGGAGGGTAGCGTATACGTTAGGGATTTCCCCACGTTAATAAAAAAAAAGGTTCAGGAAACGCTAAAACCCATGAAGTAAATAAATTATATTGGGTTTTATTTTTAATTAGGTTTAGATTTATATAAAAACCGTGACATAAGAGAGAATAATATCTGTGTGTGTATAAAATTCAATTTACTTTATGTCCCAAAAACAATATTTTTGCAAAGACACAAAATTACTATGCAGTTATAGCTGAATATAAAATAAAACGGTGATTCACGTTTAGTTGCCAATTATCAACACAAGTCAACACTATAACAGCTCGGCTATAACTACAAAAATTGAAAAAATCGATTGAGAAACAAAGATGTATTTAACTGCTTTATCTGTGCCTATTTTTATATGGAACTCTACTATGATATTCTAGATTTTAGTGTCATAAACAATTTTGTATCGAAGCTTTATTAATAGATGCCCTATATACTAATTCTCTTTGTTTACAAATTAAATTAATTCTCATGAAATTATTAATTACTATATTTCAAACAATCCCCGTTTTAAAGTAAGTACGAAAGCTTTTACTGTTTATGTTAAAGCTGATAAATTATTAAAGTTTGACGGGTGAATTTAGTTTCGGACGTTATACCCCGCGGCCTCGAATCCACGGCTCAACCCCGTTTCCTATATCAAGGATTATACTCAAATAATTAATGTAACGATACATGTATTATCTCTTTATTTATTTAAATTTCATATAGGAATAAACGCTTGTAATCTAATCTAACTAATTTATGCGTCTATACTAATATTATATAGAGGTAAAGTTTGTGAGTTTGTGATGTTGTACGGAGTAATTTCTGGAACTACTGGTCCGATTTAAAAAAATTCTTTCAGTGTTATATAGCTCATTTATCGGGAAAGATTATATATCATCACGTTAATACCAATAGAAGCGGAACACCAATGAAGAATGTTTTAAAATCGTAATCTTATTCCCTTTCAGAGCTTTCGCTGCGTGTTAGCCCAATGTAATTATTCAACGGAATAAACGCGAATGTGATTTATTTTGTTTGTAACGGTTTTACACTTAAACTACTCAATCGATCATCGTACTTTCATATTAAAAACATAAATACTAATACCTAAAGAAACTATTCTAGTATATTATCTACTAGCCTCTGCCCGCGACTTCGTTCGCGTTCTCAAAAGGAAAAAACATCCCGATTTTGAAACATTTTTCATCTGTACTCCGCTCCCATTGGTCTTAGCGTGATGACATATAGCCTATAACCATTCTCGATAAATGAGCTATATAACACTGAAAAAAATATTCAAATCGGAAAAGTAGTTCCTGAGATTACCCCCTACAACGTCACAGCATCACAACGTCACATACTTTACCTCTTTATAATATTAGTATAGATATAAGAAACTAAAAGATTATCCCTAAAAAAACAGTTAATTATCACATAATGCCAGTTTTGAATGAATTACAAGATTTTCTATTTATTTAGTGTTTGCAGTGAAAACTTCTTCAAGCGCGTTGAGCGGTATTTTTTATCAGGAGATAAATTTGCAATGTCGCATCATGACGTGCTAGTAAGTGTGACCGGCCGTATTGCGTTTAGTAGTCCGGTGAATCTGTTAAGACCTTGCTGGGTCAATAGCGTAGTAAGTTAAAAAAAAAAAGTTTGCACTGTTTGCGTATGACTAGCGACGTGTAGTATCGCGACCACTGTACATCCGACATTGATATTTTGTTGAGATTTTACAGCTCATCACATGTTTCAATTATTAATAAACTGTATAGAAAGTATATAATTATTATGCGGAGTGACATTAGATGTGAAAGAGAGACTAACGATAATGATTTCAATTTACAAATTATGAATTTTAAATAATTCAGACTATAATTAATAGTACCTGGGCGACCGAGCTTAGCTCGGTTCTTTAAAAAAAGTTTTCTATGAATAAAATCTAGCTAGATCGATTTATCGTCCCGAAATTACCTACATAATAATTTTCACGGAAATAGATGACACCGTTTCAGAGATCCTGAATATATACAAATATAAAAATATACAAGCATTGCTCGTTTAAAGATATTAGATAGATATAAATTCAAAAGAGAATACAGTTTAAATTCCATTGTTTTGTGTTTTCACTTCTGTCGGCAATCATTATGACTGCCTTGGCTTTCTTTTTTAAATTAAAACTACTGCTCATTTCGGTACCATCAAAACTCACATGGAACCTCTTTCGTGGCATCAGGAAAAAGACAATGTAAATAAAATATAGGTAATTTAAATCTTATGCTTAAAATAAATAAGTTTGCGCCATGTCTTCAACAAGAAATATAACAATGCTTTGATTTAGTGAAATTCCTTTATCCAATACCTGTTTAACACATGACTGTTAATTAGTATAAAAACAATACAAATATCTCCCTTTATCCCACTCTAAAAGAGAAAATATACTTTACTGTAAATATTACTTTTTGTAGGTGGTAGAGCCATGCTGACGCTACTACTGGTTTCAGCATTAATGGGTCGGCTCGTCATCAAAGTAATAGTGCTTGTTGCAGTTCCATTGTTACGTTTCGTTCGATTAGTGAGAGCGCCGAAGGCCCATTTCCCCTTTAGCTCCTCCTCTTCTTCCTTTCTCCCTGCCCCCAAACACAGACTGGCAACGCACTTGCGACTCTAGTGTTGCTAGTGTCTTTAAACTGCGGTGATCACTTAACATCAGGTGACCCACCTGTTCGTTTGCCTCCTATGAATAAAAAAGGTGCCTAATGAGGTCGGCGGAAAACGTTTTTCTCTTTCATTCCCCTTTTTCAACTGACATCTCATTTGTCTCATCTTTTATACTATATTATTCGTCATACAATCCATCCACTTCTCCAGTAACTCGTAAACCCATAAAAAGTTGAAAATATTCCCTTTTATGGTAAACTCCAATATTTCAAAACTTAACAAATAATTTACAACGAACTCGGCAAGATATAGCGGCGTATCATTTGTTAAGCTTTCCGAGTGACATGTTGTCGATACAAGCCATTGCGTCTCGTCTCTCGATTGTAGAAAAAATATTAGCTGAATAAGAAGTGACTTGCGAGAATAAGACTTTTTAGAAAGTTTTCTCGGAAATAATTTAGTTTAGATGACATATTGTAACATTGGCGAAGATCACGCTGACTTACTAATAAATATGTAGATATTGAAAAATTCTTCCATTATTATCTGACAATAATAAATGATCTGAAATATGTATTTAAAAGTTTCTCTCCAAATGAAGGTCACTTCAATATTCTTATGAAGTACTCTCGACAAAATAAAGTTCTAGATCTATAAGCCCCTTTTAGATTTTGTCTGGCAATAATTTTCTTAATTGCTATTATGACTTTGTAAGGCGCTAGACCGTAGGAGACGAAACTTGAACTAGATGATTGGAGTAAAATAATTTGTATCATAAAATGAATATATAAAAAGTTTTTAATCTGTCTAAAGGCTAGTTATATACAATAAAAAGTTTTTAATATTCACTTTGTTATGAAAATTTAAAACATTGTAGTTCTGTATGTACCCGCAAAGTGCAACTCGCAATTCAGTCGATTCCAAGTAGTAATAAATGTCCTATCAGCAGCTGACACTAATGCATCCTGGCAGGTGATTGATGACAACGAATATGTATGCACGGAAAATATGGAAACTGATGTTCCTATTTGAATATAATATGTAATATCCGATGTCAATATTAAATATCTCTTACGAGATTGTGAATAACCGTTTTTTAATTAACATATTATTGTTGCATATTAATTAACATTGCTAAGAATAAAGATGTAACTGGAAGTACCCTATATAATCTACATATAAATAAAATTGAAGTGTCCGTCGTTGCATCGATCTTCACGGGAATTATTGGAAAATACAGCATTATTCAAGCAAAATAGAAATAAACTTTTTTGAGTACACTAAGAAGTAACAATAAAATTTGTCAGATGTAATTTAAAATCGGTTAAGGGCATATATGGATTAAGTGTTAATAATACAATAATATTTCAGATATAAGATACAGCCAACAATTAATAGACATAAAAGACGTAGATACCACTTCGCGACCACCTCTGTTAACTAGTTTTGCAATTAAAACATATACAGAGTTATTACAAAAAGTTAAATACGTATTGAATACTTGCTTTAAAAATTTTTCATATTAGATGCACCGTGCTCGGTGAATGTTCGCCATCTTGCTCTTTTGTCTTGCTTTGGTTAGGTTAGGTTAGACTTGCGAAAAAATATAACGCTAACTTGCCTCGGGCGAGTGCGGTACATTTAATACGAAATCTTTTTAAGCAAGTATTCAATACGTATTTAACTTTTTGGTAATAACACCGATTAATTAAAAAAAAAACAAACACATTCACAATTCAAATAAATAAGTACCGAAATTAGCATTGTCAGTGAGACATATCCTACTCTACATTGTCCGGGTTGGTGGAATCGCATACTTTTACCATTTACATCGTTTCATGGAATCCAATAGAGACTGTTCAGTAGTATTAAGAAGAAATGATTAAGTAATGGCTAACTTTTTGAGTAATAAATGGCAATTCCATGTTCAAAGTCTTTTGTAGATTGACGGGTGCTTGGATGGAAGTGAAAGTTACAGGCCGGTTTATTTGTTTTATTGATTTTGTATTAACGTTAGGCTACTCTCTCCTAAACGTTCTGCTTTACTATTAATTAATATTATATTTTGTTTTAATTGCCGTAAGCAAACTTTTCATCGCCATTTGCATGTACTGTAGGTACGATGACGTGTTTTTTAAAAGTTACACGCTGTAAATATATTTGTTAAAAAGAGAAATAAATTTACATATAAAATACAAAAATTAAAATTCATGCAAAACCTCATCTCCTCTGGTAAAGTTAATTCATGCGTTTGACGAAGCGCCGAGGCCAATTTTGTAGGTGACGTGGGCCCTCGACTTGTAATCCGATTTTCGTATACCTCCCTATCATAAACTTTATGAATCTACATAAAGATAACAATTTCACATTATATTCACAGGTACTCTCGTTTCTGTGAACCATTTTGAATAGTAAAATGACTGGTTTATTAAATATTCTTCCTGACACAATATTACATCGTGTATCTTAGTAATTCATCCCAAACCTGCGAAAAACTAATTACTGCTGTGTCTTACTGTTTATAACCAACATGAAACAGTAATTAATACATTTGTATAAGAACTTTGTAGTAATATGTTCCCATCCCAGTACTAAAATCAATAACCAAATCAATTTAAAAATGCAATTTGAAATCTCTAGTGGTAACGTGTGTGCCCGTTCGGGTTGCTTCGTAAGCGCTCGGCATGCAAGGGGTGTGTCACGCTGCACCGCCGCCGCGCTTTTTTGGCGCAGACTTAAAATTACTTAGGTATACTTGCATTAGTTTAAGAACCTAGTTATTAAGATGTATTCATCAAGTAAAAGGTTTATTATTTTTTGCTTTTCAGTTTTTTCGGCTGTTTAATTTTTGTTAAAAAGTTTTTTAACTGAGTTTTCAGGGAATGAAAAAATTTAGCTAGAATATAAAGGTAAATTTCGCCGTCGCTGTCAAAACAAAAATAGCTCAGATGGAAATCGGTTGCTTCGAAAATCCGTGCAACCCCAGCAGAAGAGATATATTTTTTAATTTTTTTTTATATAAATGTTAATTTTATGAGGCAAACCTAACACTTTCTTTTCATTTAAAAATGAGTTTTAAAGAACCGAGCTGGGCTCGGTGGCCCAGGTACTGATGATTAAATCTATAGATCACACTACATATTTTATTGCACCAGAGGTGAAACGCGACAGTGTGAGTAAAGATACAGTAATAAGTGTGAGACTGACTTTCTGCAATTTAATTTTATTCAAATATAAGTGTGATTTATTGGCTTGTTGTACACCGAAAATTAATAACTTTCTTTAAACTGTTACTACTGTATATAGTAAGCGATAAACATTATTTAAAAAATGGGATGGAAGTGTATCAAGCGGTTTTTGGTGTCAAATAGTATATAGTGTGGATCAATATGTGAACGATGATGATATGAGGAGTTAACGTTTCTCTTTGCGCATCTGCTAAAACCATTTAGTATTGTCATTGGCATTGATAGGAGGTAGAGACACACTGAAGCTATTACTGGTTTCAATATGAATGGGTCAGTTCGTTCGGGGTAGTACCACCCGACCCATAGATATCCGACATGAACTAACAGTGCTTGCATTGTTGCGTTTCGTTCGGTCAGTGAGAGTGCCGGAAGACCTACCTCCCCCTCTCTTCGAGTCGCCCCCTCTCCTTCCCTTGGACCCCTTCCGTCCCTCTCCTCCCAGACACTAGCTGGCAACGAAATTGCGACTCCTCTGGTGTTGCTAATGCCTACGAACGGCGGCGATAACTTAATACCAGGTCACCTACCTATTCGTGTCCTTCCTATAATATAAAAAAAACTAATATAAATTACATGTATTTTAAAAATATGTACGTTAAAAAAATAAACCCGATCGAGTTTCTTGCTATCTCGTCTTGTTGTTTTTTTAAAGCGGTGGTAGTTTTGAAGTTCATAAGCGCCTTCTTAATACATAAATTGTATAAAATATTTTTTATTTTGATTACAAAAAGCAAGTAAGAATCAACTCAACTAGATTCGCAATATACCCCGATAAACATCAAATTACAGTACATCTGTCTATATGTAGAGTTAGGTTCTACAACAAAATCGCTAAGCACATTATCGATCTGCCAGATAGTACGTTCAAGAACCATGTCAAGCAGGTGTTGATGTCAAAAGGCTCGAATGGCTCGATTTGTGAAGGATGGTGATACCTGGAATTGACACCTCTCTCCGCGCACCTGGTAAAACCTATTGTAAATATAATTCTTATATACAAATATATATGATAAAGAGATAAACCAGATCTTGTTTAAACTGATTCTTCTCGATTACTGGATTGTTCTCTCAGCCGGCGGTAGTTTTGACTTTCTTAATTGCTTTCTAAGGGCCTAAACTGAATAAAATATTTTTAATTTGACACTTTACCAAGACTCCAAATAAAAGTTTTTTTTTTTACATTTTGCAATACAACCAATAACTATCCAAAATACTAGTAAGTAAAGTAATTGAAGATACAATATAATAAGATAGATAAGAGATAACTAGATGAAACTATGATTTTTATCTACTTTTCGATTGAGATAAATCCAGATTAATCATTGAAATTAAGTAATCATTTTCTCGCCTCTGTTTAAAAGTCTGACTTTATAGATTCACCAGTTATTAGTGGCAGATAATATATTTTAAGCCGATAATACAAGGCCAATATGCGTTAACGTTATAATAATCTGTAAATAAACACTTAAAACGAAAAACTCTGAAGCAGGAAACTCGGTAACTTTTTAAAGAGTGTTTGCTCAAAGAACAAATTGGTATAACTTTTTAACCTTTCTTCATCAAATTATGTATCGCTACTGTGGCTTTTCCATGGCTGAAAACAGAATTTTTTATGCGCACCGCCCCTGAATTTTGAAGTACGAATGATAAACTCAGTTTACGTTAGAAATTTTCCTTCTGGCTACTTAATAATTCATGACGCCCTGGCCCTTTATTTTTGTAATTTATAAGTTGACAGGAATTTGATATTCGCACATTCACACACAGGACAACATAATGAAATGTCGTTTTTGAAATAATTTAAAATCTAGGTTTTACTTTTACCTTACATTTTTAATAATGTTTTTACAGAAGAGGGAGTATTCAATATAGTAATGATTATTATTACTTCTATTTTAATTACTAGAATTAAAGGTATACCTACATACAGAATAGAAGCATCGTCTTTATATATAAATCAAAATAAAATGTAATATTGGCAATGTAATAATAGAATTTTGAATAACAAACATTACCATATATATTTGATTTAGGTATTCAAATCATTAATTAAAAAAAAAAAAACAATTTCACTTGAATCGCATTGTATGGTAGAAAAACAATGAAACACGTTAAATAAATAATATACAAATTAAAGGAATTACATTTGTTGATCATTTGTATATACATAATTTCTTTGAAAACCCCGTATTATTAATTTACTCTTTTGTTATTGGCTTCTAATACGCATATTTCTGCCATGTATATCTGCCTAATTGCTTCTTTACAAATTTCTCATTTAAATATTTAGAATTGTATTTCATACATATGCACTATTAAGGCATTCTTTATTTTAATATACATTAGAAATAGCCGAAATTTCACTTTAAATAGAATTCCAGAATATTCCAATAAAACGATTAATTTTAAGTCGAAAGGCGATGGAAAATAAGATGTGATTTTATGTAAAGATGATATTATCTTGTAATCTCATTCGACGCTCATACATCATCGGTAAGTGCTTACATTGACGTATGTCGCTCCGTGCATCTCGAACCATCGATCACTATCACGCAAGTAATGGCTCGATTAATTTCCTGTGTTTATTCACGATATACCGTAATTGGCGCACGTTATATTATTATCACTACATATTATTAAACAGAGTACTCTGTCACGTCTGTCTGTCTGTTCGTAACAACTCAAAAACTACGGAACGAATTTTCATGCGGTTTTCACCAGTAGATAGAATGATTAATGTGCGAAGTTTAGGTATATAATTTGGTTAGGTTTTTGATTTGAAACGTCTATAGGCGGAGGGTAAACCTGACTGTTAGCGTGGTGACGTAAAACCCACTAATAACGATATATATATATTTTTTATATCATAGGAAGCAAATGAACAGGTGGATAACCTTATGTTAAGTGATCACCACCGTCCATAGACATTTGCAACACCAGGGGAGTCGCAAGTGCGTTGCCAGCCTGTGTTAGGGGAGAGTAGGAGTGGAGGAGAGAAAAGGATAAGGAGAGGGGGAGAGGTGGTTGAGTTACAACACGGTAGAAATTTTGCAACATAACTGAGAAAAGAATCCATACAAATTTAACATCGTCGTAGTAAAGTTAGCATTAATTATGAGGGAGGACATTCAAATATTAGGCAAGACAAATTTTTATGATTTCTTAACGTGCCGACCCCCTGGTCAGCAACAATAAACACCATTGTACCTACCCCAAATGCTTTACGTAAATATTTATGTAAGATTTTTTTAATCGGTTCTGATTTTCTTATTTATTCATGGTCAGCAGTAAACAAGTCTAGAAATAAGGAAGTTATAGTGTATAAAGCATTGATATGTAAAAACGCGAGATACACAAACAAAGTCTCAGAACCGTCCGCATAAAATCAGTGCACAATTGAGAATTCTGCACTCATTTCAAATAATCTCTAGTCACTCGCATATTTGGACTTCTTGTACACGCTTTGTAATAACAACTAACTAATTCGCGTAAGGATGAATTTGCAAAAATATTTATTTATAGTATAACTATAACAACTTAGGTATATCGGTGAATTTTTGGGGACGGTTTAGAAAAGCGTTTCCCAACCTTTTTTAGGTCATGCCCCACCTTGACATTTCTAAAATTTGTATGTCCCCTCATACATCATTTTTAAGCTTTTGAAACCTTTTAAAATTGTTTTGTTCTCTTAGAAAGTACAAAATTATAAGTTTTAGGAAGAAATCACTATCAACTTGTTATCAAAATATCGAAAGTAGAATTTCAAAACATATATGAAAAACTTACTTGACGATTCCAATTACCCAGTTGATATTTTGATAACGTTAATAATACCTAATAATTATTAACTTTAGTGGTGCGCTACTCGGACAATAGTAGCCCAGTCGCTAAGACAACGCGCCTCAAATAATTATCATATCACCTAAACACTCAAGTCACCAAAAATAGACAAATCAAAGACATGGGGTCTTACAAGAACCCATCCTTTAGTTCTTATGTCATACTTGAAAGGTAACTATGGAACGGAATGGTATGCGTAACTATGGAATATTATGACAAACTTTTCACTTTGAACATGCACATGATTGTCAATTTTCCACCGTCATTCAGTAACCTACTTTTTCTACGTTTAATTTAAGAATAAACTTTGCAATAATTTTCATTATGACATGTAAAAAGCGAATGGGGAATATATGATTTACTGAAGTTGAGCAACCCTAATGTAGATCGTACTCACGCATAATGGAGTGTCTACTTACCAAGTACGGCTTCAAGTGTATGTAAAAAACCGTGGATGGAGAATAATAACGTATCATACATTAATTCTATTTCCAGTGAGTTCTATATTTCATACTAGCCTCTGCCCGCGACTTCGTTCGCGTAGAATAGTTACTCTGGGCTAACGCTAACACGCAGCAGAAGCTCTCAAAAGGAAAAGATCCCGATTTTGGAACATTTTTCATCTGTACTCCGCTCTTAGTGGCCTTAGTGTGATGATATATAGCCTATAACCATCCTCGATAAATGAGATATAAAACTTGAAATAATTTTTCAAATCGTACCAGTAGTTACTAAGATTACCCCCTACAACGTCACGTCACAAACTTTACCTTTGTATAATACTCGTATTAGTATACTCGTAGATCAGTTATAGGTCATCATAGTGATCAGTGGTTCTGAAGTGGATTGAACAGTGTTTTTCAAACTTTTTCATTACATGATCCTCTTAGTATGTAAAATTATTTTGCGACCCCTTAGGTTTCGCTTTTTGGCAATTTTTTATGATAGAAAATATATCAAATTCGTACAACATTTTATTTATTTTTATGGATAGGTATTGGTTAAGTATATAACAAAATCAATGAAATATATACATGAATCATTAGTGAATCTTTTCTTTTAGTTAATTGGTATTTATGGTATTTTAATTACATTCCCTTTACGTTAAAATTACATTCAAGACTTTGGGAACCCTACGACCCCTTATACTAGTACTTGAGACTGATTGCCACCCACATGTTGTAAACCATTACACTAGCAGAATCACAGAGTAATACGCAGAATTAATGCAGTAATTATAGTACGAATAAATTATTGTGCACAGATATATCTGTAATATGTATACCTTTTGTAATTATGTTACCTATTTGTGTTCTAGTTTCAACAATCAACGCGTTGTAATATTTAAAGCTCACTTTAATCATAAATAAACGCAACATAACACGTTATAGATACATTGTTGTAGTTTCCGCTTTTGTAAAATAAAGCTATACCCACGTCTCTATCTCTTACCAATAGTCGTTGTAAACAATTATAGTTAACAATTTGATTATTTTTACTGGAGCAAAATCAATAGCCGATGAATATTCATTGCGAAGCTCGATACGCACCGTTTCAAACAGAACAATAATTGCTTTAACCAGCAACAGTAACCTTGTTAAAGCTCTTGAATTGTATTTATGGTAATTCACTGACGTTTGTGTTTCTCATATCCAAAGCTACAACTTACTTATTGTTATATTTACATACTCGATAACACAGATAACAAATTGATACTTCAATATATCTTTGCAAATATAATAAAAAGTGTTTCATAAGGTTCCTCCATAGTTTTTCCCTGATCTATGCATCTCGTAAGAACTGCGCATTCATCTACGGTAGCTTTTAATTACCCTAAAATTATTGTAGCGCAAAAAGCAGGTCATGAAATTGTAAATGTTTAATACACTCATCAAAAAAGTCTAAGCAACATGTACTAATTTAAATTTTAGGATGGTTCTTCACAATTATAACGTTGTATTTTATTTTTAAAATAATATCTTTAGGGTTCTATGATATAAAAATAACAGCTGTTGTCTTTATAAGTTCTTTTAATAACAGAAATGAACAATATTAGAATATACTGTAGAAACTAAGATACTTAAGAAACTAAACTTTTTTTTTACAAAATGAAATTTCTAAAGAAAATGTATTTATTGTGAAAGAATAGAACAATTTAATACAAAGTATGGTCTCCTCTGCTATTCAGAACTTGTCGGCAACGATTATTCATTGAATTAAGGAGACTGTTTATGTCATCTTGCGGTATTCGCTCCCAATGGAATTGTAGCAAATCCTTCAGCTGTTGGGTTGTCGCTCCGCCCAAGTCCTTTAAAACACGTCTCTGGAGCATGTCCCATGCGTGCTTGATGGGGTTGAGATCTGGCGATTGTGCAGGCCAGGGCTATACCCGGACGTTCTCCGTTGCAAAGTATTCACTGGTTCGCCGAGCTGTATGTGAACGCGCATTGTCATGCATTAACCTAAAATCGGAGCTAAAGGTTTGTGCAAATGGGTAGACATAAGGTCTGAGAATATCCTCAATGTAATTTTCAGCATTCATATTTCCATTTACAAAAACGAGCTCAGTTCGCCTGTTCTTCATAATACCCGCCCATAACATAACTGTTGAGCCGCTGTATGAATGAACTTCCTGAACGCACCTGAGCCTTTCAGTATTTCCGGGCCGACGATACACTCGCACCCTTCTTGTATCAGGCTTAAACCCGAATCGCGACTCATCGGAAAACATAATTTTATCCCATTGTTCTTGGGTCCAGGTTATGCGTTCTCTACACCATTCATATCGACGAGCGCGATTCCCGTGACGTATCGGTGGGCACCTGATTGGGCGTCGAGCTCGTAGGCCTTACTCATGCAATCGATTTCGCACAGTTTGAGGACTTACATCAACACCACTTGAAATTTGTAGCCTCAAACTTATCTCTCGAGCGGTTAACATCGGCTGGCGTCTTGCAGCCAGTTGTATGTACCGGTCTTGCCGAGTGGTTGTACTCTTTTTACGGCCTGGATGCTGTTCAGCGGGTTCTCCTGTATTATTGTAGCGCTGCCAAAGACGATAAATAACACTTCTATGAATGCCAAAATGTCGGGATACCTAAGATTGATTACTTTCCGCTTGCAACATCCCTATAGCTCTTTGCATCTCATCTGCCATCAAATGACGTCGCTTCATGACGTAAAGAACATCTAACAATTCAATTTAAATGGTTTAATTTTATTTAAATGGTTGGTAAAATTATAAAATCAAGACTAAACGTAGCAATTAAAACGCACTTAAATTCAAACAAATTCGCAGTCATTTGACTTTTATGAAAAAACAAAACATAATCAAATTTTATTTTTACAACCAGCCAGTATGTCATCAATAACAAAAAAGTTTACTTACCTACATACTTTGTTTGAGTAAATACTTAGAAATTAATTAATATAAATGGTAAAATTTGTAATATCACGCATGTTGCTTACATTTTTTTGATGTTGTGTATTGCGAATGTTCGTCCAGTGGTCGAAGTTTGATCACAGAAAAAAAAATCTAATTTTTTTATTGATAACATTAAAGCTTGGCAATATTCACTAATAAAAGAACTGAATAAAATCAGCTGAGAAACAGAAGAGGGCGATGTTTTTAACCGGTTTTCCATTGCCGATTTATATATAGATATCAGTGAGTGGTAAATATTAGCCTTGTTTGAAAACCATCCAACAAAAAATATATTCATCTTCACGCATATGATATTGTTCTTTTTATTTGCTTGTTATTATATACAGTACCTGGCTTTTGATTTAGCATGTCGGAGAAAAAAACGAGATAGTCAGCTAAGTGTTATCTTTGTCTATCAGAGTCATTGCGTGGTACTCGGCGTGGAGCCCTTGAATACGCTGCTCACGCGATACAGTGATACAAAACCTTACACCACTGCTATAACATCACACACATCACCTATACACACGTGGACGCCTACACGCTGACACGCTTTTTCTTTTTTAGAGAAATAAACGACAAAGACTTTTACCCTTATTTTTCCTTATCCTATCCTATCCTATATAGTTTTGAAGAATTTTTGCCGACACAAAATATAGGAGTTGTTGAGGCACGCATGCTTGGTACACGTGCATGTTTCAATAACTTATATATATATATCTAGATAGCTTAGCATAGGTTATCTCAGATAGGTCACGATTTTTGCACAAAACAGGCGACAGCCCAAGCCGAGGTGTGCCGTGCACCCTTGAGTTAATCGCCCAAACATCCCAAATCGGCTGAGTGCCTTTAGCGCTCGCCTCAATAGTTCGGTGAAGCTGTGAAGACCATTCCAGGTCAACAGCGTTTTTATTTCGAAAAAAAAAGACTCATAGCGCTGTGCGATAGAGAGAACGCTTTAAAACATCAAAGCAAGCCGACACTATCTGAACGCTTCACTTTTCTCCCCGACGTAACAAATCACCTACCCGGTAGGTACTTTGTACTGTTTCTGAATTCAATGCAACATACCTCATACTATAAGTTCCGTGTAGATGAATGAAAAGTGAAAAATAAAATTACACACGTATAAAAACTTCGGGCTGGAAAAATGAATAGAAAAAGTAATCCGTAAAACGCAGTCGAATACGAATCTATCGACTAGAAAATTTCCATTCATACATTCCATTTATGTCGGTGCAATTCGATACAGTACCGGGCCCAATTACCTGCAGCATTCGATACGCGGGCACGCCGTCCTCCGCAACTACCTCAATGTTCAACTGACGCTTGATTGCTATCGGGAACTTAATTCGTTTGCGATCAAACCAGCGTATGTACTACATTCGATTCGTTAGGTACAAAATATTAAGTAGTTATATTTGGAAAGAATACCATGTCACATAATAATACAATGTCCTCTGCCACATCTGTCTGTTCGCGATAAACCCCAAAAGTAATAAACGGATTGTCATGCGGCTTTCACCAGTAGATAAGGTGGTTCATGAGGAAAGTATTGGTACATAATTAGGCTTTTTTATTATAATGGCGGGGCAACGTCGGCCAGACCCGTTAGTAATTTATTGTTGCAAGCAGTTTTCTGTATTGAATATTATTAGGTTATTTTTTCATACTACAGAATTGTGACGACTCTGAGTTCATGATTTATGTTGTTATTGTTGAAATTATTTCTTCAATTGTCCACAAAATGAATTTCGTTAAACATCACTACTACTAGGACGCACTAGTATAAACTAAAAGTGCTTGTATTACTTTTTATAAGGTCAGCTATGTGAAAGTTCCGTGAAAATCGGTCCAACCGTTTTGGAGATAGGACTAAGGACGAAGCCGCGGTTAACAGCTAGTCTAACTTAAAGTACCCTAAATAATTTTTATATAGAAGCACGACAAAGTGATTGCACTAAGCCTGATGTTAAGCATAGTACAATCCAAAAACATCGGCAACCACCGAGAGACAGATTATCCATCGCCGGTCGCCGCTGTCATGCCGGCCATAATGACGAAAGTCGCCCGGTACTGGATATGCACAGGCTGATCCCGAAACGCGACGCACAGAAGCGAGTCACTATGACGGGCTTTTTCGCCATATGCATGGTGGTTGCGACCCAGTCGGGCTGTAAAACCCTACCACCCCGCTATCGCCATTGCCTCGTTCGTTGATCAGCAGGGTGCACCGCGTGCAGGTGAGGTTGGCTTGGGTGTCTCAAGTCTTATTTCAGTGTCAGTGAAATTCCCGTCAAAATCAGTCCAGCCGTTATCAGAAGCGTGTATACTTTCATATCCGATTAGTGTTTTTTTTTTATTTTGATGTTACATACATACATTTCATTTTTATTATATGTATAGATATAGAAGATGAGACACCTGACTATCGTATTTCATATGATTATTTTTATGATTACAAATCAGCTCCCACTTTGAAATAAACATCAATAGCAGTAATTTCAAAACCGTATTTAGCAATTCTCGACACAAGCCAAATGTCCATAACAAGTAATGGCGGACTGTTCACAGACCGGCGTCGCCAATTAACTTGGCTTGTCGTAAAACGTGTACAGACTGCTTTATATGGGTTGTTAGATTAAAGTAGTTAATATATCACTGTGTAGTGAAGCCTTTTAGAAAGCCGAGATAACCATTATATCACTAGGCGAATAAATATCCAATGATCGGCTAAAGAACGGGATTACTCGTGAAACTCCGTGGTAATTGTGAGGGTTTAACTGAAGGCGAGCTCTTACATTAGCTGTGCTCGTGTCTACGTCCGCGTGTAATTTCAAGTATTAGCACATTGATTAACAAAATCATTGGTAAATAGGTGTGTTACAACTCAACAGCAACGATTTAATCGCCCTCATCCTTTGGTTTCCCGAGATGTATCACAACTTTACAGTATCCACTTGTTACTTAACTGTGAACATATTATTCTGATTCTTAGATAAGACGCGCTTTATTTATTTAATCGCCATGCAAGTCGCCAAAGCTAATTTTACTTAATAAATATTTCATTTGCTATCGAGTATTAGGGGTAAAAATTTTTTTTGAAAGTAATAGTCCTAAAAAAATGGTAATTCATGAAATCTATAGATCTATGAAATCCAAAAAATGGCCTAGAATTTTTTACAAAACATCCGTATAGAATTGGCATCTCTATTCCAATACATTCAGTAATTTTGATGCGGTTTCGCTTCAAAGGAACTGTAGTTTTCTTTATACCTACTAACTGACCCGGATACGTCGAATTAAAATTATGATAAAGTCAAATACTTTCGTATAAAGAAATTGAAGTCGAAAAATAAAATTCAAAGTTAAAACGTGGCACCGTCTATGAAATATCGGTCCTACAGTTATCTACAAACAAACTATTTTAAAGCGCCATCTGTTCGAAATTGATGAAACTTACAATAAATAGCAATAATCAACATCGACAATCATTTAATTTATAATTAAAAATATTGAGGCCATTAATCGAAATGTAATATATCCTATCTCTCAACTTGAAGTAAATTATACATAAATGCCAACTTTTATGAAGATTGATTTAATAGTTTCGGAGTTCATAGTAGACAAACGTCACGATACTGGGTTTAATATATTTAGATAAATAGAAAACATAACATTATTCTAGAATGTTGTTTATCGCTTCTAATAAACTTCAGTCGGCGGTTAAAATCAACAAAAAAATGTTAAGATACCTCGATAAGAGAGGTTAAGGTGTGGCTGTGACCTCCGATGCTCCCTGTAAATCGTCTCCATCGCCTCCTGTCTCCGAGATTGACTGGTTGGAATCAATTTAGTTCGGCGAGACCTGCCTCCCCGTCAATTTAACTTCGATTAAGCCCGCAGACACGGTAAGGAAAAAGTTTAACAACTGATTTCTTTATGTTCGTTATGTTCGTGAAGTTTTGTTTGTTATGCGGATGACAACCTATCGCCAGGTTGTATTGTAGAAAATTTGGAAGGATGCATCGATACGGATTCTGATTTTATTTAACTATACCAGTGTCCCAACTTGGGACTGACGCCCCACAGGGGGGCAATTTAAAAATGGACTCGACACGACTATAACCCTTTCGCTTTGGGTTACTGAAAGGCAATGCTAGATATCGGTGACAAATTTAACAAAAAAGGCAGATTATTTAAAAAAAATGCTGTAAATTATTAGGTACTTATAATTTTGTTGACGTTAACAAAATATCAACTGGGTAATTAGAGTCGTCAAGTCAAGTTCTTTATAACATGTTTTGAAATTTTGCTTACGATGTTTTGATAACAATTACATAGTGATTTTGTAATTTTAATAGTTATGAAAAAAGGTTTAAAATTATGTATGGGTGGGAGGCATAAAAATTTTAGAAATGCTAAGGTGAGGCATGTCCTAAAAAGTTTGTGAAACACTGATCTATACTAATATTATAAACAGGTAAAGTTTGTGATTTTTTGACGTTATATGGTGTAATCTCTGGATCTACTAAACCGATTTTTAAAATTATTTTAGTAATAGAAATCCACGTTATTTATGAGTGCCATAGGTTATATATTAACTAAAAAAATGAAAATACTTTTTTGTGTTAGTTGGATTTGCAAAGTCGGAGAAAAAAACTGTCGAACTAAAATGTTTCTTACGAACGCTGCCTTAACAATGAGAAATATGTGATTGAGTTTTAGAGAAATATTGTTGAGCTTGATAATGTCTACAAAAAAGTCACTGAAAAATTGTTTTTAACTTTTATATTAAAGTCACAAAAGTAGTTTTTTATAAGTGTTTACCGCCCAACGAAGTGAGCGCGGGTCAGCTAGTTCAATATATAAATAGAAGCTGTTGAAAGTCATCTGATGTACATTCTTTTGTATCCATTTTATAGGAAACATGCTATATTGGGGGTGTAAGGGGTGTCGAGTAACATCTTAAGACTTGAGACACCCAAGCTAACCTCACCTGCACGTGGTGCACCCTGCTGATCAACGAACGAGGCAATGGCGAAAGCGGGGTGGTAGGGTTTTATAGCCCGACTGGGTCGCAACCACCATGCATATAGCGAAAAAGCCCGTCATAGTGACTCGCTTCTGCGCGTCGCGTTTCGGGATCAGCCTGTGCATATCCAGTACCGGGTGACTGTCGTCATTATGGCCGGCATGACAGTGGCGACCGGCGATGGATAATTTGTCTCTCGGTGGTTGCCGATGTTTTTGGATTGCACTATGCTTAACATCAGGCATAGTGCAGTCACTATGTCGTGCTTCGATAATATATATATATATATATATATATATATATATATATATATATATATAGTTCTACTATTAAATAATGTTACAATTAAGAATGTCTGTTTATTCGTTTGTTGCTTTAACTTCTCAACCGTTCGCAAAGAATTATGTAAACACATTATCGGGCGAAGTCGCAGGTTAAAGCTAGTTTATAAAATTTAAGGAAGTAAAGGTAATTTTTAAGTAAAGCTTTTCTATGTACTGGCTGTACTAATCATGACGATTGAATAGTTTACTTAAGTCATACACTATTTCCATAACAAAGATAAGTTAAAAACACCACGAATCTTAAACAAAAAAATAATGAAAAAACAGGGTTGTCGTAAAGACACATGATAGAAGTCAAATTGTACACTGTAAAGGGGAACATTTTAATTATCAATCACCTTTGAATAGCATAGACTGTGTTCAGTGATCGCCACATCACCTAAACACAATTCATGAAAACTCGGACAACGAGAAACAGAGAAAGAGAGAAGAGTGCTTGTCTAAATATACTCCGATATCCGAAGGCGAACGAGACAGTGTGGGAACGATACAGTTTGATATCAATTTTTTTCGTTATTCGGGTTACAATTTTGTAGGTGGTAAAGCCACACTGAAGCTATTACTGGTTACAGAAAGACCGACGTTAAGTAACAGTGCTTGCATTGTTGTATTTCGTTCGGTGAGAGTGAGAGCGCCGGAACACCTACCTCCCTCCGAATCCTTTCCTCTCCCATCCCCCAGACACAGGCTGAAAACGCACTTGCGACTCCTATGGTGTTGCTAGTGTCTATGGACGGCGGCGATCACTTAACACTAGGTGACCCACATGCTCGTTTGCCTCCTATGATATAAAAAAAATGTTAACATGTCTTGATTTTGACAGATAGTGTGTAAATATAAGAAGTAGTAAATTCTATTAAAATTGTTAGAATATGGATTGAAACATTCGAATACCGTGTCCATTAATTATTAGTTTGTTGGAATGCTGCGGATTCGAGTCACTTGGGAAATCTTCCATCCGTTACCACGCCTTCGCAACAATCTGAATTTGGTGTTGATTCAATACGGAATATATTTTATCAATACGTAGGAATACTTAGGAAAAGTTGTGGTAACCAATAAGAGCAAAGTTGTATATTTTAGTACATTTAGTCTAAATTATAATTATGTTCGGAAAGAATCTTCTTATTTTCGAATTTAACATCATATTTTCATCAAATAGTCCATTAAACAAATATAAACTTCTTACAGACGTGTAGAACTAGTTAATACCCGTGACTTGCATTATCTTTACAATATATTTTAACTATAGAAGAAAAAATGCAAAGCCAAAATATACTTCTCTTACAAAATTTCTTTTATTTTTATAACGTTTATAAAAATAAAGTTACTTAAAACTTTATGTTAAGTGTAGATATTTTGATGACTTTTAGATAAAAAAAACTAAATACCTAAGAGGAAAAACTAAAAAAAAAAAGATTGAAATGTATCCAGTTGTTTTTGCGTGGAGTGCATACAATGGCATAGCTTTATCTACATATATATTTATACATATATTTATTTTGAT